>CM040123.1:209321419-209465603 GCA_022559845.1 Amorphophallus konjac | reverse complement strand
AATAGATCAGTCACCCAATAAAACTAGCAACAACAGCTCCAAATGCGGAATTAAATCAAGCTGCTGTCAGACGACAGACTGAATAACAATACTATGGAAGAAAGCCAACCCAGCAATCTTATATCGAGACGGTCCTACACATTCATCTACTACCGATCAAAAAAATGAACTGAATGCACACAGTTTGCACAGCAATCGCACAAAGGTCAAGGGATTTTAAGGTGGTTCGATCTCAAACTCGAGATCTACGTCCACCCCACACTCCAATCCGGAATGTGGCTTTCACTGCTGATACACAGCTTCGCTGATCCACAGCTTTGGGGTCACAACCCTATAGACAGCTGGGCATTACAGCTTATGCCATCCAGAGGAATCCTCCTCTGCAAACCGCTGGGGACTTACAGCTTTACCCGACCAGAGGAATCCACCTCTGCAAACCGCTGAGCTTCACAGCTTGCTCCGCTGACTCACAGCTTGGAAACGAGTTTCTAAAACAGAACGGAAGAACAAAGCGAGAAAACAAATGAACCCACAAGGGGAATGTAGCTCATCACTGAGCAAATTTAGCTCCGGTTCTGAACCAGGAGACTGAAGAACAGACACTTTCAGTATTCTTTCAAACACTTCTCTCTTGACTCTTTCCTTCTTCTCTCTTCTCTTTTCTCTTGGATCATGTAGGCTCTCTCTGCTTTTGCTTTTTCAGGTAAGTTCCCAATTTCGATCCCCCTGCTCCTCAGGAAGAAGCTTCTTATTTATAGAGCAGTGAACAGATAGGGCATGTGGTCATCACGATTCCCACCCGAATATCTAGGTCACGTGTCAACATCATAGCCTCGTTGCATTCCACGTGTCACGATCCTGGCGCTTTCTTTCATTCTCGAGTTATGTGCCCTTCTTAGATTCCTCGAACAGAAGTCCTGTCAGGTCAGACTTATTATCAGTTTGAATCAATCTGAAGGAAAAGAGAAGGATGCATCGAGTTAGTTCGAGATTTGAACTAAGCATGTACAGACTTGATGGCGTGTAATGTAGTATGCATATAGGAAAGTATGCACATTAAAAGAGGAATGCTCAGGCATGCCACCGAGATGTGTACAGACTTGTGTATGCATGGGACAAGACGATGCACCAACTTACTGTGCCTAGAGTTTAAGCATGAATGCATAATGCACAAACCTAATGAAACTATGCACGAACTTAACTCCTCGAATCAACAAAGGTTGTACAGACTTGTGAAATGATGCACGAACTTAAATGCTCGTATCAACAAAGGTTGTACAGACTTGTGTCCCTGCAGCACCAAGAGTTGCACGGACTTTGTGTATTTGTGTATGCGTGAGGCAAAGCGATGCACTGACTATGTGTATGCGTGAAGAACACGGGCTGTATAGACTTAGCTGCGAACTGAGCTAAACGATGAATAGTGCTTGCACTGACTTGGTCGAGTGAAGCAACGTGGGTAGTACATACTTGATAGCATGCAGCGATGTATAGTCCCGACAGATGCAATGTACACGCATCGACTTTCAATGCGTAAACAAAGTATGCACAGACTATGTATACTGAAATATGAAACATGCATTGAACCATGTATGTAGAGATTGCATGAAGAACATCTATTTATTCTAATCTTACGTGACTCATAGTGTTTGCTATCATCAAAACTGCACAACATCATCAAGGCACAAGGGGCACAACATAAATTTAATAATCTTTAGAATCAAGAAACTGCATTCAGTAAATAGGAATGTTGATAACTGATAATCGCTCTCAACCCTTGTCTCATTACATGCTTGATTAAGTTTTTATTGTATTTGAAATCTACTAAATTGATGAAATCTTGGTAGAGAAAACTAAGTTTATGTATTGTCTTTAAACAAGTCTCTCTGAAAAATAAAAAGGACAGTAAACCAATCGTATGAAAAATAAAAATGGCAGAGCAATGACTGAGTAAACACTGAGAAACTAAGTGCTCCATCAAAGAAATGGAGAATATTTAAGTCATGAAGTGGCTCAGATTATCTCTGATCATATGATAAAAAATTGTAAGCACTGAGAAACTAATTGCTCCATCAAAGAAATGGAAAACACTCATGTCATGAAGTGTCGCAAACTACTTGGTTCATATAGTTAAAATAATGTTCCTCAAATAAAATTCAGATGTGTCATATTATTTAACTTCAATACATACCTTGGTCACTCCCAAAAATTATCACTGATTTTCTGAGAGTAAGATACAGTTAAACATTTCTCACATGATTAATGTGATACTGGTTTATTCATATTATCAGGAACAACAAACTTATCCAATGAATGAAGTATATGGATTCTAAGCTTTATCACCTTTAAACCAGAAATCTATCAAGAATACACGGTATTGATTCATGTATCTGAAGACTCAGAGCTTTGTAATGCTTAGTTCTGAACTATTAAACATGGTGTCAGTCAAAATTCTCTCTTGTTATATACTTCCATTTCCACTTCTCTGAGTTACTGTCCTTACTGTTGTCCAAGGGGGAGATTACATTAGAAAGGGGGAGTGTATATCTGTCACAGCTTAACGGGGAGATCATTTCTAAGTCTACTCTATGTCTACCTCCCTTCCTATTTGCTGATGTCAAAGGGGGAGAGATCTGTCTGTATTTTGGTTTCAGATCTTAGCATGTGGCATTTGACTCTGTGTTGCATTATGTCTGCATATTCTGACTCTGTGTTGCATTATGTCTGCATATTCATCTGCATTAGCCTGCATTGCATGTTAATAGATCACATGTTTGGACTGAATGCTTTTCATCAAAATACATCTAAAATAAACTGTTGCCATCATCAAAAAGGGGGAGATTATTGTGCCTCCTAATTTGATGATGTCTGGGGAAGAATAATCTGACTCCTCTGGACATAATTTCTATTAGGAGTTGTTAGGAGTCTGTGTGTTTTCAATGACTGGCATCAGTTTAATTGACTGGGTTGATTTACTGAATTTACTTCATATTGATGCCTATAGCATTGATCATTTTGATGAAAATCAACTTAGTCAGTGTTAGCATAGTTTTCTATAGGTCTGTGCATGTTTTTTCTCTCTCACAAATAGTCTATGCATAGACATCTCCAAGACTATGGTCCCCAGGACTGTGGTCGATGCGTATATGACGAGTCCGTGCATGTACATCTAAGGCACACACAAGGTTGATGCATGTATGTAGGCCTAAAGCATTCTCAAGGTCGGTGCATAGTTTGCGTCTCATATGCACATGTGTCTCAATGCATGCCTGTGTCTCATGCTTTGTCTACGGCATGTACATACGAGCACAAGTCGGTGCAAGGTTTGGTTTCTAAGGCTCATAAGGTTGGTGCAAACTTTGCCTCGGTGCATATTGTGTTCATTATCACATTAAGGTCTATACAAATCTTTGTTCATTCTGCATAGTAGATCAGTGCACGTTTCTATGCTAAGGTCGATGCAGCTTTATGCTTACAAAGTCTGTGCTATTTCCTATAGCTCCGGTCGATGCAATGTTTGGTCCGTGCATACTTAGTTCATAGAAGGTCGGTGCAGAGTTGGTATCAACGTTGTTAATGTCGATGCATATTTGGTGTTAGCTTGAGTCGGTGCAGTTTTTGCTGCGAGCACAAGTCAGTGTATTCTAAGTCTTTACCTACGTTTCATGCATTCACATGCTCGGTGCATTGTTTCATCGCGCATACACATAGTCGGTGCATGTTCTACATGCACGCATATATAGGGTCTGTGCAAGTTTACTGCTAGCATACTCAAGTCAGTGCATATCTGCTTACTATATATAAAGTCTGTGCATATTTGAAATATGGCTGATTACAACGTGTTGGTCTAACTGCTTCAATTTGCCACTGGCAGGAACTTCATCATATATATACATATAAAGGGCAGAAGTCATTAAGTCTCAGGCGAGCACGTGAAGGCCAAAGCTCGTGATCCAAGATTGATTTATCTACTGGAGATGTTGACACGTGGAATGAAGAGATCCAGATCTGCATAAAAGTTTGGGCGGGAAGAGTGATTTCCACATGCCGATCATCTGCTGCCTTATAAAAGGAGAGCTGATCGCCCAGTTCGAATGTGAGAAAATACAAGAGAGCTTGAAGAGATCGAGAGGAATAGAAGGCCAAGAGTGAAGGAGTGTGAGCGTCCAGCAAGAAGATTCCTGAGTAAGGACAATCCGTTGGAAGGAGAAAGGGTTGAATTAAGGAAGAGTAGAGCGTTGAAGTTCAGTGAGTAAATGTGTTTTATGTTCCTGGTTCCTGGTTCAAAACCAGAACCAGTCTTCTCGATTTAGAGCTACATTCGCTCAGTTCAGAGCTACATTCTCATGTTTTCTTAGTTTTATACTTTTGCTTTTGCAAATCTTTGTTTACTCAAGCTGTATGTCAGCAGATTATTAAAGCTGTAACTCAACGGTTGGCTAAGCTGTATTGCCCAACAGTAGAGGAAGGATCCACTAGTTGGCTGAAGCTGTAAAGCTCAGCATTTGTAGGGAACTTGTTCCCCAAAGCTGTGGATCAGCGGTGGCAAGCTGTGTTGCCCAGCAGTGAAGCCTTACTCGGTTGAGTACGGGGTGGACGTAGATCTCTGAAAGAGATCGAACCACCTAAAATCTCTTGTACCTGTGGTTGTGTTTACATGTGTGATTGCTACTTCACTCTTTGCTTAGTTGTCTGAATTAATTGCTGCATCTCTTGCTCATTTGAGAGCTAGGAGAAGGTATATAAAAAGGCGCCACACAAAGGGTAGGTCAAGCCTACCAGGAAGGTGGACGTTCTAGCATGAGGAGTCTCCTAGTGTCGAACCTCCGCCAGGTACCTCTTCTGGCTCACTGATCTGCAACAGATCCATTAGCAATTAAGTCAGTTACCATATAGACTGATATCTCTACTTACTGACATTGACCTCTGAGCTGATAAACTTGTGATCACCTTGGCTAACGAGATTTGATAAAATTTTGTTTTCCGCTTCTATCATTTAATCTCATTATTTTTAGGGGTAAAGATCTATTCACCCCCCTCTAGATCTCTACAGGGCGCCCATTCCTTCTTTGTGGAAAAATAGAAAACCACTATACGTGTCATCTATGTGTGGATTTTTAAGTGATGTTGGGCCTCTTAAATATATGTATGTATATATAGTGACCCTCATCAAGTATAGGGCTATGATATTTCTTTTTATTTGGCCTTCATATAGAGTTATTTATTTTAGGAAAAAGTTCGATTTCTCTATTATTTTTATCCGGGGTGCTACAATTATTGATTTTGGTGGAAGCTGGCATGATCATCTACCTCTGGTTGAGTTTGCATATAACAACAGTTACCAGGCAAGTATTCAAATGGCAACCTTCGAGGCACTATATGGAAGGAGTTGCCACTCACCACTATGCTGGGATGAAGTTGGCAAAAAGTAACTCCTAGGATCGAAGATGGTAAGGGATACTACTGAGAAGAGTCAACTCTTTAGAGAAAGACTTCAGAGGGCTCAGTCTAGACAAAAGACTTACGTCAATACTAGAAGGAGAGACCTCGTGTTCCAAGTTGGAGATCATGTCTTTTTTAAGGTTTCCCCAGGACGAGGCATTAGAAGATTTGGTGTTAAGGGCAAGCTTACACCAAGGTATATCAGTCCCTTTGAAGTGCTGGAAAGAGTTGGCGAGGTTGCCTACCAGATTGCCTTGCCATCATAGTTATCCGAAGTCCATAATGTGTTCCATATGTCTATGCTTAAGAAATATGTTCATGATCCATCCCATATCATAGAACATGATGATCTGGTAATACAAAATGATCTTACTTATGAACAAAGACCCTTAAGGATCCTTGATCGTGAGGTTCGTGTACTGAGGAACAAGACTATTCCCATGGTAAAGGTATATGGCGCAAGTGCTCAGAGCAAAAAGCCACATGGGAGACCAAAGAGTCTATGAAGAAGAGATTCCCCGACTTATTCCAAAATTGTAAGTATCCTGTATCCTCCATGTCTATACGCAGTTGAATTTGGGGACCAAATTCTTTTAAGTGGGGAGGGTGTAGCAACTCGGATAAAACTATAAGAATAAAATTTTCTA
Source organism: Amorphophallus konjac (assembly GCA_022559845.1). Taxonomy (NCBI): domain Eukaryota; kingdom Viridiplantae; phylum Streptophyta; class Magnoliopsida; order Alismatales; family Araceae; genus Amorphophallus; species Amorphophallus konjac. The sequence goes on along the minus strand of CM040123.1, from coordinate 209,459,514 downwards.
AATAAATAAATCTTCCAAATAAATAAGACAAGGGCCTAAAACCACAAAAAAAATAAAATAAAGCCCAAACATCAACCCAATTGAAGGCCTTAACACATATAGATATACATGGGCCTTAATAAACAAAAGCCCATAAACCTTTTCACGTCAAAGGAGGAATAGGGCATATACATATATATACATATTGTGGGTTGATTTCAAACGCCCAAGGCTTTATCACGTTCGAACCTTTGCATGAGGCTTTAGGGTTTATATCCAACCAAGAAAGTGGATGTGGTTTGGGAAAGAAAGGATTAGCATGGGAAGGTTTAAACCTACTAGGATCCATACGTGGGAACTTAAATCCCATTAGGTTACTAAGAACCCAAATCATATATATATGACCCCTTCATGAACGAGCAAAGATTACTGTTGTGTTCGAAGAGATCCCGCATTGACGTCGTCGTCTTCCTCTGCTTCCTGTCCTACTGCTGTTATGTTCGTGACTACTGCTGGACGTGAAGGAGCCTTGCATCCTTCACTTTCCTCCTGCAGCTATTTCGACGTGAAGAAGCCTGCTGCTTCTTCTCCTTCTTCGCATTGCTGTGCTGCCGTAGTTGCTGCAATTGCCGACTGTTTTTCCTCTCTTCTTCCATTGCCGTTCGAGCTATTGCCGTTTCACCCGTGAAGAAGCTGCATCGTCTTCTTCTTCTTCCTTGCCATAGTTGCAGAATAGTTGCTGCCGTGGTGTTGTCTAACTACTGCTGCAGTGTAGCAACCCTGATAAAATATCAATAACAATAAAGATTTTAAATAAATCAATTAAATAGATAAATAAAATAATATAAAATAACGCCTCGGATAAAGGCGCTATTTAAATTAGAAACGCCTCTAGCAAAGGCGTGATTCATGAAGAGACGCCCTGACAACACGGCGTCAAATTCCAACGTCAAAAACGGTAAGGCCAAGAAACGCCCCTATCTTGGGCGTGTTTTAAAACAAAGAACGCCTTCATATCAGGCGCTTATTAAGAAACGACCTGAACCAGGTCGTCAATTCAGGAATCGACTCCCTGACCTAGGTCGTTAATTCCATTCGAGTTCCGTTCGACACGGGAGCTTATCCAGGGTAATGGATAAGTATTAGAAAGAGTTAAAAGGTGGTAAGGACTCTATATTGGAAGCATTACTTCCACTAGAACACTAACTCCAATAGGATTCCCAAAATCCTATAAAGACTCTTGACAGCCGAACCCTAAACCTATTTGGACGATCGACCTGCTGCTGCACGGTAAGTGAAGAAAATATGTTCTTCTTATTTTCTTTTGCCCTCTGTTTCGACTGCATGAAGAACTGATAAATCTTCATTGACTTTTCTTTGTAGGAAGCTCCACAGCAACTGCCGAAGAACAAGGTAATGTTCTTCAACCGTTTCCCTAACTTCAATTATATCCTCACCTTCCTTCCTTTTTCTTCCCCTACAGGTTGATTGAAGATCATCATCTCCATCATCTTCATCAACTAAATTTTTCTTCTTCTTCCTGTCCGATCTGCATACTACTCCTATCAAGGGTATTAGAAGCTTCAGTGTGTTCTTATCAAGTTATTCACGTGTCCCCTCTCCAGATATCAATTAAGATAGGTTTTCTCAAGTCACTGTAGCCCAAACTAAATTGATACAGTACAATAATCATCATGCATATACATGGTTTGGTTTACTATAGTTTCTGAACGACTTTCTGTTAATTTCTTGAAAGAAACATCCTTAGAAAGGGCGTGATTATGAAATACACGCCCCAGACTAGGGCGCTATTTTACAAGTCACGACCCTGCCAAGGTCGTCAAATCTAAATTCGACGCCCTGTACACAGGCGTTAATTTCTTATAAACATTAATCACCATGTTAACAACTGCTTATATATGAAATCATGATTCTAATGCATGATCAGATGTCTTCGACCCCTTTTGATTTTCTTGTCATGAGTATACATATATTCGTTCTATTGTATCCTAAATTTATTACTGCCATTGAAATTTCCTGAATAAACTTTAATTAACGACCTGGACGATGTCGTTTTCCACATGTTAACGCCCCATCACAGGGCGTGAATTGGAAAAGTAACGCCCCTTCAGAGGGCGCGTTTCTGTAAATTCCTGAAAAATGGTATTCTGTAAAAATAATAATTAAAAGAAACGCCCCTGTCCAGGGCGCGTTTTAGATAAATTAATGAAATATTGAAATTCTGAAAAAAATGAAAACATGTGTAAACGTCCTTCTTTTAGGCGTTAATTACTTGATAAACGACTCTGCTTAAGTCGTTACTTTACTGTAAACCTGATTTTCCACTGTTTCTGTTAACCGATGGTTTCATATTATAAATATACATATATATCGGCACTATTCTCCACTCCGTGAGTATAGTCCCACTTTTCACGTTGTTTTATCGATCACACTCAATTCTCATTGACATACAAGCTCTCCATTGGACATTACGTTCCTTTGGACTAACGAGTTAGTCATAGAGACCTCTGTAAGACTCCTCGTAGCCTTGGATTCCCTCAAGGCCGACTGAGCTGGTTGTACCCTAAAAACCCATTACACGATCTTTGCCATGTCAATCTAAAGAAGCATGGTATACCGGCCCTTATGATTATACAAAGAGTATATCATAAGAAATTCTTAATGGGATGATGATATCATGCCATATCATGTCATTCTTGTAAACCTCAATTCTATGATAAGAATGAGGGTATCTTATCTTTGATATACTGTTCATGTGGACCTCAATTCTATATAAAGAATGTCCATATTGATTTGTCATGATACCCAAGTTAAGAGAACCATATTCTACCTAGTTTTATCGATATCGTGATTATACCGTTATTATCGCCATTCTATGTCCTTTGTCATATTTTTGGACTCCATTCTGTCAAAGTTGTCATACATGTCTACAAGCTTGATTATTGAAATTCAAAAATTGGCTATATATATAAGAGTGGATGTCAAAACATATGATAAATGCCTGCGCATATAGGGCCCGATCTGGTCCTGGGGGGAGCACCCGAAAGTACTTGTACCCATGGGAGTTAAAATGATAAGGTATCTGGCATTATACCAAGTACTTTACTTTCTAGATTGGACATTCCACATAAATCTTGTGCTTGAAATCGTACTTGACTTGACATGAAATGCGTGGCCCGAAAAAGGGTAATTTACTTGCATGATACATGATAGCCAAAGTTCTTGACATGACTTGTTAAATGTACTTGCTTGAATATCTCAAATGTCTTGTTATCTTATTGAAAGTTCATGATTTGTCCATCTTAATTCCTTGATATTACATTTTCTCTATCTTGTCGTTTTATGTGAGCATGCATAGCTTCATTGCATTCATGAAAGATGTAACTACTTAAACCCCTTGCTAGTACTTGAGATATAATTTCCTACTGAGCATTCGCTCATTCCGTTTGTCCCTTTTTACTTTTCAGGTAAGTCCGACGATGATGGAAGTCAATCGGATGGGGAAAGTCCCGAGTGAAAGAGCTAGAGCTTGTCCAAGTGTCATCTAGTCTTTTTCCTACTTTCTTGAGTCAACTATGTACTTTTCTTTTTATTAAACAGAGTATTGGATTTGTAATAGTCTATTATGAAATAAAGGATTGGGTTATCTTGCTATTTTGCGCATCTCTGTCTTTGTGTCGAATACACGACCACTCTGATTGACATGATTGATATAAACTCGTCACGCGTCTCCGGGTATCTTCCGCGCTCGGGGCGTGACAGTTTTTGTGGTATCAGAGCCTAAGGTATTCAATTCCTAGGAAAAACCCAAGTCCAAGGATAAGTATAAACCTTTTACCAGTGAGATTGGGTAGAACCAAGGGTTAAAGATAAAAATAGAGTACTGGTTTCTAAATGTAGTCACGTACTAATATAGTTATTGTAATTGTAGGATAATGGCTGCCGAACGTGCTCAATGGCGCAACATGCAGCGTACCCTTCAAGGAATGACTCAAGTGCTACAACAGGTAGTACAGGGTGGTGCTCCACGAGCTGGAAGCTTACACCAAGCCTTTAAGAGCATGAATCCCCCGAAGTTTATGGGATCAACCGATCCGGACGATGCCGAGCATTGGGTCTGGGAGATTGAACGTATATTCCGTGTCATGCAATGCACGGATCATGACAAAGTCTTATTAGCTACTTTCCAGTTAGAAAAGGATGCTAGATGCTGGTGGGAGTCTATTGAAGCAACCATCGATCCTACTCAAGTAACATGGGAAGAATTTGTGGAATACTTCAATGCTAAATATTTCTCGGACCGAGTCCAAGAAAAGAAGGCTACAGAATTCGCTGCATTAAAGCAACGAACTTTGTCATTAGCAGATTACGAAGCTCAGTTCTCCAGGTTGTCTAGATATGCTAAACATTTGATTAGCACGGAGAAGATGAAAGCCCGAAGATTTCTTAATGGGCTTAGGCCCCACTATATTACTCAGCTAGCGCCGATGGATATTCAAGTTTATTCTGAAATCGTGCGCCGAGTTCAACTACTTGAAGATGCCACGGAACTATCTGATAGGATCCGTGGAAAAGACAAGAAGGAACAAGTCACGAGTTCGGGTTCTTTCAAACCCAATTTCAAGAAGAGGCCCAATAATGGAGGTTCTTCCTCTCAAGACCATAAGTTCAAAAAGACCAAGCCTTTCTCTATCACAACTACCCCTTCTAATACAGTATGCAAGCATTGTGACAAGGCTGGTCACAAGACAGAAGAATGCTGGAGGAAATTAGGAGCTTGTCTCCGTTGTGGGAGTCGCGAACATCGGATTCCCGATTGTCCATTAATGAATGACCAAGCCGGTGACGGTAAACGCCCGGTGACAAAGAACGCTCGACTTCATGCAATAAAGGAGACCGAGCAAGAAGAAGGTGGTCTGGTAGAAGGTACATTAACAGTTTGTTCCAAAAGTGCTTATGTCTTATTTGATACGGGTGCATCGCATTCCATTATTTCTAAGAAGTTTGCCGACCCGTTACCGTTAGAACCAGAATGGATAAAAATAGTTCTAACTACTCCTCTTGGAAGTGAAAATGATATTACTCATCACTACCAAAACTGTGAGGTAATGGTTCAAGGTAGGAATTTACCTATAGATCTCATATGCCTCGATCTAAAGGAGTATGATGTTATACTGGGAGCGGACTGGTTATCCAAATACCAGGCAACGGTTGATTGCCGCAATAGCCAAATTGCTTTCAAAGATATTCCAGAATTAGTCTTCACTCGCCCCAAGAGTCGGAGCAATTCCCCTCTTATTTCGGCCCTCCGAGCTAGCAAGCTCATCAGGAAAGGATGTACAGCTTTCCTTGCATTTGTCACAGTTAAGGAAACAAAGGACACTAAGCTAGAAGACATTCCAGTAGTACAAGAATTCCCGGACGTGTTTCCGGAAGAGTTGCCGGGATTACCCCCTCAAAGGGATGTGGCCTTCACCATTGACTTAGTCCCTGGTGGTGGTCCTGTTTCAAGGGCACCATATAGAATGTCCCCTGCTGAACTCAAAGAGTTGAAGGAGCAATTGATGGAATTAATTCGAAAAGGGTTTATTAGACCAAGTATTTCCCCGTGGGGAGCACCAGTCTTATTTGTAAAGAAGAAGGATGGATCCATGAGATTGTGTATCGACTATCGACAGTTGAATCATCTTACTATCAAGAACAAGTATCCACCGCCGAGAATCGATGAGTTATTTGATCAAATTTCAGGATCTAAATATTTTTCGAAGATTGATCTTAGATCGGGATACCATCAGTTAAGGATCAAGGATGATGACATTCATAAGACTGCATTCAGAAGCAGGTATGGCCATTACGAATTTGTTGTTATGCCTTTTGGACTAACAAATGCCCCTGCTGCCTTTATACAGTTAATGAACAGCATATTCAGGCCTTACTTGGATCAATTCATAGTAGTCTTCATTGATGATATATTGATATATTCCAAGACTAAGGAAGAACATGAAAAGCATTTGAGGATGGCATTGTAAGTCTTGAGGACAAATCAATTATATGCAAAACTCAGTAAGTGTGAATTCTGGCTTGAAGAAGTGGCTTTTCTAGGACATGTGATTTCAAAAGATGGATTATCAGTAGATCCGTCAAAGGTCGAAGCTGTTAGAAACTGAGAAAAATCAACCAATGCTAGCGAGATCAGAAGTTTCTTAGGCCTTGCAGGTTATTATCGGCGATTCATCAAAGACTTCTCCAAGATCGCCGTGCCCCTTACAAGGTTAACTCGCAAGGAGATCCGATATGAATGGAGAGAGGAATGTGAAAGAAGTTTCCAAACTCTCAAAGATCATCTCACCACAGCTCCGGTGTTAGCTCTACCGATAGAAGGAGAGAAATTCGAGGTCTACACAGATGCTTCTGGCATTGGCCTCGGATGTGTCCTAATGCAACAAGGAAAGGTCATAGCATACTCTTCACGTCAACTGAAGAAGCATGAGGAGAATTACCCCGTCCATGACTTAGAACTGGCCGCGGTGGTATTTACACTGAAGATATGGAGACACTACTTATATGGAGTGCAGTTTACTGTATACTCCGATCACAAAAGTCTCAAATATCTATTTTCACAAAAAGAGCTAAACATGAGACAAAGACGCTGGCTAGAATACCTCAAGGACTTCGACTTCAATATATAATATCATCCTGGAAAGGGTAATTATGTTGCTGATGCCCTTAGTCGAAAGCCGAGAGCAATGGTAGCCAATTGTATGATACAAGAATGGAGGTTGCTAGAACAATTCTCCGAGCTCAATATAAGCTTGGACAAGGAAGCCAAATTTGTCACATTATCTCATGTAAGCATACAGTCAGATTTATTATCTGAGATACAAGCACTTCAGAATGATGATCCTATATTAGTGGAAATCCAGGGCAGATTAGAAGGACAATCTGATTTCCAATTAGCTTCTGATGGAAGATTAATGTTTAAAGATAGAACTTGTATACCAGATTGCCCAGAATTAAAGAAGAAGATCTTAGATGAAGCTCATAGATCAAGGTACACTATTCATCCAGGATCTACCAAGATGTACCAAGATGTGAAGAGAAACTTTTGGTGGCCAAATATGAAAAGAGAAATAGCAGATTATGTATCTCGCTGTCTCACATGCCAACAGGTCAAGGCAGAACACCAAAAGCCTGCTGTAAAACTACATCCTCTAGATATTCCTAAGTGGAAGTGGGAGGATATTGGTATGGATTTCATCATGGGTTTATCTAAATCAAAAGGAGGACATGATGGAATATGGGTTATTATTGACCGCTTGACTAAATCGGCGCATTTCTTACCAATAAAGAGCCGGTGGTCAGTATATGTATTGGCTGCACTATACATCAAGGAAGTAGTCAGGTTACATGGAATTCCTGTCTCGATCGTGTCTGACAGAGATCCCCGTTTCACTTCTCATTTTTGGAAAGGATTACAACATTCGTTGGGAACAAGGCTTAACTTTAGTACTGCTTTTCACCCGCAAACGGATGGTCAGACCGAAAGAACAAACCAAGTAGTGGAAGATATGTTAAGAGCTTGCATCATTGATTTTAGTGGAAGTTGGCATGATCATTTACCCTTAATTGAGTTTGCATATAATAATAGCTACCAAGCTAGTATCCAAATGGCACCTTTCGAAGCTTTATATGGAAGGAGTTGCCGATCACCCTTATGCTGGAACGAAGTTGGAGAGAAACAACTGTTAGGTCCAGACATGGTAAGGGATACAACTGAGAAGATACAAGTAATCAGAGAAAGATTGCAAGTTGCTCGGACCAGACAAAAGGCTTATGCTGATACAAGAAGAAGAGATCTTGAATTCCAGGTTGGAGATCATGTATTTCTTAAAATATCGCCTGGACGTGGCATACGAAGATTTGGTGTTAAGGGCAAGCTTACGCCAAGATTTATCGGACCATTTGAGATACTCGAAAGAGTTGGCGAGGTTGCTTATCGCATCGCGTTGCCTCCTCAATTGTCCGAGGTACATAATGTATTTCATATATCTATGTTGAAGAAGTATGTGCACGATCCATCACATATTATTGAACATGGAGATCTGGTGATCCAGAAAGACCTCACATATGAACAGAAGCCAATGAAGATCTTAGATCGTGAAATACGAGCTCTAAGGAATAAGGTTATTCCCATGCTTAAGGTGCAACGGAACAAGAATTCTGAACATGAAGCAACATGGGAGACCGAGGAATCTATGAAGAAACGATTTCCCGAGTTATTCTAAGAGGTATATGATCTACACTCTCCACGTATATACATAATATGCAATTGAATTTGGGGACCAAATTCTTTTTAAGTGGGGGAGGGTGTAGCAACCCTGATAAAATATCAATAACAATAAAGATTTTAAATAAATCAAATAAATAGACAAATAAAATAATATAAAATAACGCCTCGGATAAAGGCGCTATTTAAATTAGAAACGCCTCTAGCAAAGGCGTGATTCATGAAGAGACGCCCTGACAACACGGCGTCAAATTCCAACGTCAAAAACGGTAAGGCCAAGAAACGCCCCTATCTTGGGCGTGTTTTAAAACAAAGAACGCCTTCATATCAGGCGCTTATTAAGAAACGACCTGAACCAGGTCGTCAATTCAGGAATCGACGCCCTGACCTAGGTCGTTAATTCCATTCGAGTTCCGTTCAACACGGGAGCTTATCCAGGGTAATGGATAAGTATTAGAAAGAGTTAAAAGGTGGTAAGGACTCTATATTGGAAGCATTACTTCCACTAGAACACTAACTCCAATAGGATTCCCAAAATCCTATAAAGACTCTTGACAGCCGAACCCTAAACCTATTTGGACGATCGACCTGCTGCTGCACGGTAAGTGAAGAACATATGTTCTTCTTATTTTCTTTTGCCCTCTGTTTCGACTGCATGAAGAACTGATAAACCTTCATTGACTTTTCTTTGTAGGAATCTCCACAGCAACTGCCGAAGAACAAGGTAATGTTCTTCAACCGCTTCCCTAACTTCGATTATATCCTCACCTTCCTTCCTTTTTCTTCCCCTATAGGTTGATTGAAGATCATCATCTCCATCATCTTCATCAACTAAAATTTTCTTCTTCTTCCTGTCCGATCTGCATACTGCTGCTATCAAGGGTATTAGAAGCTTCAGTGTGTTCTATCAAGTTATTCACGTGTCCCCTCTCCAGATATCAATTAAGGTAGGCTTTCTCAAGTCACTGTAGCCCAAACTAAATTGATACAGTACAATAATCATCATGCATATACATGGTTTGGTTTACTATAGTTTCTGAACGACTTTCTGTTAATTTCTTGAAAGAAACGTCCTTAGAAAGGGCGTGATTATGAAATACACGCCCCAGACTAGGGTGCTATTTTACAAGTCACGACCCTGCCAAGGTCGTCAAATCTAAATTCGACGCCCTGTACACAGGCGTTAATTTCTTATAAACATTAATCACCATGTTAACAACTGCTTATATATGAAATCATGATTCTAATGCATGATCAGATGTCTTCGACCCCTTTTGATTTTCTTGTCATGAGTATACATATATTCGTTCTATTGTATCCTGAATTTATTACTGACATTGAAATTTCCTGAATAAACTTTAATTAACGACCTGGACGAGGTCGTTTTCCACATGTTAACGCCCCATCATAGGGCGTGAATTGGAAAAGTAACGCCCCTTCAGAGGGCGCGTTTCTGTAAATTCCTGAAAAATGGTATTCTGTAAAAATAATAATTAAAAGAAACGCCCCTGTCCAGGGCACGTTTTAGATAAATTAATGAAATATTGAAATTCTGAAAAAAATGAAAACATGTGTAAACGCCCTTCTTTTAGGCGTTAATTACTTGATAAACGACTCTGCTTAAGTCGTTACTTTACTGTAAACATGATTTTCCACTGTTTCTGTTAACCGATGGTTTCATATTATAAATATACATATATATCGGCACTATTCTCCACTCCGTGAGTATAGTCCCACTTTTCACGTTGTTTTATCGATCACACTCAATTCTCATTGACATACAAGCTCTCCATTGGACATTCCGTTCCTTTGGACTAGCGAGTTAGTCATAGAGACCTCCGTAAGACTCCTCGTAGCCTTGGATTCCCTCAAGGCCGACTGAGCTGGTTGTACCCTAAAAACCCATTACACGATCTTTGCCATGTCAATCTAAAGAAGCATGGTATACCGGCCCTTATGATTATACAAAGAGTATATCATAAGAAATTCTTAATGGGATGATGATATCATGCCATATCATGTCATTCTTGTAAACCTCAATTCTATGATAAGAATGAGGGTATCTTATCTTTGATATACTGTTCATGTGGACCTCAATTCTATATAAAGAATGTCCATATTGATTTGTCATTGTACCCAAGTTAAGGGAACCATATTCTACCTAGTTTTATCGATATCGTGATTATACCGTTATTATCGCCATTCTATGTCCTTTGTCATATTTTTGGACTCCATTCTGTCAAAGTTGTCATACATGTCTACAAGCTTGATTATTGAAATTCAAAAATTGGCTATATATATAAGAGTGGATGTCAAAACACATGATAAATGCCTACGCATATAGGGCCCGATCTGGTCCTGGGGGGAGCACCCGAAAGTACTTGTGCCCATGGGAGTTAAAATGATAAGGTATCTGGCATTATACCTAGTACTTTACTTTCTAGATTGGACATTCCACATAAATCTTGTGCTTGAAATCGTACTTGACTTGACATGAAATGCGTGGCCCGAAAAAGGGTAATTTACTTGCTTGATACATGATAGCCAAAGTTCTTGACATGACTTGTTAAATGTACTTGCTTGAATATCTCAAATGTCTTGTTATCTTATTGAAAGTTCATGATTTGTCCATCTTAATTCCTTGATATTATATTTTCTCTATCTTGTCATTTTATGCGAGCATGCATAGCTTTATTGCATTCATGAAAGATGTAATTACTTAAACCCCTTGCTAGTACTTGAGATATAATTTCCTACTGAGCATTCGCTCATTCCGTTTGTCCCTTTTTACTTTTCAGGTAAGTCTGACGACGATGGAAGTCAATCGGATGGGGAAAGTCCCGAGTGAAAGAGCTAGAGCTTGTCCAAGTGTCATCTAGTCTTTTTCCTACTTTCTTGAGTCAACTATGTACTTTTCTTTTTATTAAACAGAGTATTGGATTTGTAATAGTCTATTATGAAATAAAGGATTCGGTTATCTTGCTATTTTGCGCATCGTTGTCTTTGTGTCGAATACACGACCACTCTGATTGACATGATTGATATAAACTCGTCACGCGTCTCCGGGTATCTTCCGCGCTCGGGGCGTGACAATTTTTGTGGTATCAGAGCCTAAGGTATTCAATTCCTAGGAAAAACCCAAGTCCAAGGATAAGTATAAACCTTTTACCAGTGAGATTGGGTAGAACCAAGGGTTAAAGTTAAAAATAGAGTACTGGTTTCTAAATGTAGTCACGTACTAATATAGTTATTATAATTGTAGGATAATGGCTGCCGAACGTGCTCAATGGCGCAACATGCAGCGTACCCTTCAAGGAATGACTCAAGTGCTACAACAGGTAGTACAGGGTGGTGCTCCACGAGCTGGAAGCTTACACCAAGCCTTTAAGAGCATGAATCCCCCGAAGTTTATGGGATCAACCGATCCGGACGATGCCGAGCATTGGGTCCGGGAGATTGAACGTATATTCCGTGTCATGCAATGCACGGATCAGGACAAAGTCTTATTAGCTACTTTCCAGTTAGAAAAGGATGCTAGATGATGGTGGGAGTCTATTGAAGCAACCATCGATCCTACTCAAGTAACATGGGAAGAATTTGTGGAATACTTCAATGCTAAATATTTCTCGGACCGAGTCCAAGAAAAGAAGGCTGCAGAATTCGCTGCATTAAAGCAACGAACTTTGTCATTAGCAGATTACGAAGCTCAGTTCTCCAGGTTGTCTAGATATGCTAAACATTTGATTAGCACGGAGAAGATGAAAGCCCGAAGATTTCTTAATGGGCTTAGGCCCCACTATATTACTCAGCTAGCGCCGATGGATATTCAAGTTTATTCTGAAATCGTGCGCCGAGCTCAACTACTTGAAGATGCCACGGAACTATCTGATAGGATCCGTGGGAAAGACAAGAAGGAACAAGTCACGAGTTCAGGTTCTTTCAAACCCAATTTCAAGAAGAGGCCCAATAATGGAGGTTCTTCCTCTCAAGACCATAAGTTCAAAAAGACCAAGCCTTTCTCTATCACAACTACCCCTTCTAATACAGTATGCAAGCATTGTGACAAGACTGGTCACAAGACAGAAGAATGCTGGAGGAAATTAGGAGCTTGTCTCCGTTGTGGGAGTCGCGAACATCGGATTCCCGATTGTCCATTAATGAATGACCAAGCCGGTGACGGTAAACGCCCGGTGACAAAGAACGCTCGACTTCATGCAATAAAGGAGACCGAGCAAGAAGAAGGTGGTCTGGTAGAAGGTACATTAACAGTTTGTTCCAAAAGTGCTTATGTCTTATTTGATACGGGTGCATCGCATTCCATTATTTCTAAGAAGTTTGCCGACCCGTTACCGTTAGAACCAGAATGGATAAAAATAGTTCTAACTACTCCTCTTGGAAGTGAAAATGATATTACTCATCACTACCAAAACTGTGAGGTAATGGTTCAAGGTAGGAATTTACCTATAGATCTCATATGCCTCGATCTAAAGGAGTATGATGTTATACTGGGAGTGGACTGGTTATCCAAATACCAAGCAACGGTTGATTGTCGCAATAGCCAAATTACTTTCAAAGATATTCCAGAATTAGTCTTCACTCGCTCCAAGAGTCGGAGCAATTCCCCTCTTATTTCGGCCCTCCGAGCTAGCAAGCTCATCAGGAAAGGATGTACAGCTTTCCTTGCATTTGTCACAGTTAAGGAAACAAAGGACACTAAGCTAGAAGACATTCCAGTAGTACAAGAATTCCCAGACGTGTTTCCGGAAGAGTTGCCGGGATTACCCCCTCAAAGGGATGTGGCCTTCACCATTGACTTAGTCCCTGGTGGTGGTCCTGTTTCAAGGGCACCATATAGAATGTCCCCTGCTGAACTCAAAGAGTTGAAGGAGCAATTGATGGAATTAATTCGAAAAGGGTTTATTAGACCAAGTATTTCCCCGTGGGGAGCACCAGTCTTATTTGTAAAGAAGAAGGATGGATCCATGAGATTGTGTATCGACTATCGACAGTTGAATCATCTTACTATCAAGAACAAGTATCCACTGTCGAGAATCGATGAGTTATTTGATCAAATTTCAGGATCCAAATATTTTTCGAAGATTGATCTTACATCGGGATACCATCAGTTAAGGATCAAGGATGATGACATTCATAAGACTGCATTCAGAAGCAGGTATGGCCATTACGAATTTGTTGTTATGCCTTTTGGACTAACAAATGCCCCTGCTGCCTTTATGCAGTTAATGAACAGCATATTCAAGCCTTACTTGGATCAATTCATAGTAGTCTTCATTGATGATATATTGATATATTCCAAGACTAAGGAAGAACATGAAAAGCATTTGAGGATGGCATTGCAAGTCTCGAGGATAAATCAATTATATGCAAAACTCAGTAAGTGTGAATTCTGGCTTGAAGAAGTGGCTTTTCTATTACATGTGATTTCAAAAGATGGATTATCAGTAGATCCGTCAAAGGTCGAAGCTGTTAGAAACTGGGAAAAACCAACCAATGCTAGCGAGATCAGAAGTTTCTTAGGCCTTGCAGGCTCTTATCGGTGATTCATCAAAGACTTCTCCAAGATCGCCGTGCCCCTTACAAGGTTAACTCGCAAGGAGATCCGATATGAATGGAGAGAGGAATGTGAAAGAAGTTTCCAAACTCTCAAAGATCATCTCACCACAGCTCCGGTGTTAGCTCTACCGATAGAAGGAGAGAAATTCGAGGTCTACACAGATGCTTCTGGCATTGGCCTCGGATGTGTCCTAATGCAACAAGGAAAGGTCATAGCATACTCTTCACGTCAACTGAAGAAGCATGAGGAGAATTACCCCGTCCATGACTTAGAACTGGCCGCGGTGGTATTTGCACTGAAGATATGGAGACACTACTTATATGGAGTGCAGTTTACTGTATACTCCGATCACAAAAGTCTCAAATATCTATTTTCACAAAAAGAGCTAAACATGAGACAAAGACACTGGCTAGAATACCTCAAGGACTTCGACTTCAATATACAATATCATCCTGGAAAGGGTAATTATGTTGCTGATGCCCTTAGTCGAAAGCCGAGAGCAATGGTAGCCAATTGTATGATACAAGAATGGAGGTTGCTAGAACAATTCTCCGAGCTCAATATAAGCTTGGACAAGGAAGCCAAATTTGTCACATTATCTCATGTAAGCATACAGTCAGATTTATTATCTGAGATACAAGCACTTCAGGATGATGATCCTATATTAGTGGAAATCCAGGGCAGATTAGAAGGACAATCTGATTTCCAATTAGCTTCTGATGGAAGATTAATGTTTAAAGATAGAACTTGTATACCAGATTGCCCAGAATTAAAGAAGAAGACCTTAGATGAAGCTCATAGATCAAGGTACACTATTCATCCAGGATCTACCAAGATGTACCAAGATGTGAAGAGAAACTTTTGGTGGCCAAATATGAAAAGAGAAATAGCAGATTATGTATCTCGCTGTCTCACATGCCAACAGGTCAAGGCAGAACACCAAAAGCCTGCTGTAAAACTACATCCTCTAGATATTCCTAAGTGGAAGTGGGAGGATATTGGTATAGATTTTATCATGGGTTTATCTAAATCAAAAGGAGGACATGATGGAATATGGGTTATTATTGACCGCTTGACTAAATCGGCGTATTTCTTACCAATAAAGAGTCGGTGGTCAGTAGATGTATTGGCTGCACTATACATCAAGGAAGTAGTCAGGTTACATGGAATTCCTGTCTCGATCGTGTCTGACAGAGATCCCCGTTTCACTTCTCATTTTTGGAAAGGATTACAACATTCGTTGGGAACAAGGCTTAACTTTAGTACTGCTTTTCACCCGCAAACGGATGGTCAGACCGAAAAAACAAACCAAGTAGTGGAAGATATGCTAAGAGCTTGCATCATTGATTTTAGTGGAAGCTGGCATGATCATTTACCCTTAATTGAGTTTGCATATAATAATAGCTACCAAGCTAGTATCCAAATGGCACCTTTCGAAGCTTTATATGGAAGGAGTTGCCGATCACCCTTATGCTGGAACGAAGTTGGAGAGAAACAACTGTTAGGTCCAGACATGGTAAGGGATACAACTGAGAAGATACAAGTAATCAGAGAAAGATTGCAAGTTGCTCGGACCAGACAAAAGGCTTATGCTGATACAAGAAGAAGAGATCTTGAATTCCAGGTTGGAGATCATGTATTTCTTAAAATATCGCCTGGACGTGGCATACGAAGATTTGGTGTTAAGGGCAAACTTACGCCAAGATTCATCGGACCATTTGAGATACTCGAAAGAGTTGGCGAGGTTGCTTATCGCATCGCGTTGCCTCCTCAATTGTCCGAGGTACATAATGTATTTCATATATCTATGTTGAAGAAGTATGTGCACGATCCATCGCATATTATTGAACATGGAGATCTGGTGATCCAGAAAGACCTCACATATGAACAGAAGCCTATGAAGATCTTAGATCGTGAAATACGAGCTCTAAGGAATAAGGTTATTCCCATGCTTAAGGTGCAATGGAACAAGAATTCTGAACATGAAGCAACATGGGAGACCGAGGAATCTATGAAGAAACGATTTCCCGAGTTATTCTAAGAGGTATATGATCTACACTCTCCACGTATATACATAATATGCAATTGAATTTGGGGACCAAATTCTTTTTAAGTGGGGGAGGGTGTAGCAACCCTGATAAAATATCAATAACAATAAAGATTTTAAATAAATCAAATAAATAGATAAATAAAACAATATAAAATAACGCCTCGGATAAAGGCGCTATTTAAATTAGAAACGTCTCTAGCAAAGGCGTGATTCATGAAGAGACGCCCTGACAACACGGCGTCAAATTCCAACGTCAAAAACGGTAAGGCCAAGAAACGCCCCTATCTTGGGCGTGTTTTAAAACAAAGAACGCCTTCATATCAGGTGCTTATTAAGAAACGACCTGAACCAGGTCGTCAATTCAGGAATCGACGCCCTGACCTAGGTCGTTAATTCCATTCGAGTTCCGTTCGACACGGGAGCTTATCCAGGGTAATGGATAAGTATTAGAAAGAGTTAAAAGGTGTTAAGGACTCTATATTGGAAGCATTACTTCCACTAGAACACTAACTCCAATAGGATTCCCAAAATCCTATAAAGACTCTTGACAGCCGAACCCTAAACCTATCTGGACGATCGACCTGCTGCTGCACGGTAAGTGAAGAACATATGTTCTTCTTATTTTCTTTTGCCCTCTGTTTCGACTGCATGAAGAACTGATAAATCTTCATTGACTTTTCTTTGTAGGAAGCTCCACAGCAACTGCCGAAGAACAAGGTAATGTTCTTCAACCGTTTCCCTAACTTCGATTATATCCTCACCTTCCTTCCTTTTTCTTCCCCTACAGGTTGATTGAAGATCATCATCTCCATCATCTTCATCAACTAAATTTTTCTTCTTCTTCCTGTCCGATCTGCATACTGCTACTATCAAGGGTATTAGAAGCTTCAGTGTGTTCTTATCAAGTTATTCACGTGTCCCCTCTCCAGATATCAATTAAGGTAGGTTTTCTCAAGTCACTGTAGCCCAAACTAAATTGATACAGTACAATAATCATCATGCATATACATGGTTTGGTTTACTATAGTTTCTGAACGACTTTCTGTTAATTTCTTGAAAGAAACGTCCTTAGAAAGGGCGTGATTATGAAATACACGCCCCAGACTATGGTATCAGAGCCATACCCCAGCCGGAAGTGTGGGAGCTAAGTGCCATGCAGGGCAAAGTGCTACGCTATGGGAGCCACCTCTTGAGTCCGTAATGGAGCAAAGTGCTACATAGTGGGAGCCACCTCTTGAGCCTGTAGGGGCCACCTCTAGAGTCCTACTTGCCTGGGGGCTTGATTGCATGATTACGTGCTATATGTGCCCAGCGACGAGGACGTCGCCTATATAAGAGGGGTAGATTGTAACACCCTCAAATATAGATAAGTTGTACTTTATATCACCGAGGCGCCTTTTGAAGTATCGGCTCAGTTCTTGAAAAGAACTCCGAAGTTAAGCGTGCTTAATGGGGAGCAGTATCGGGATGGGTGACCAACCCGGGAAGTCCCCCATTCTGGAGCCGATCACTATCAGAAAGGGATAAAATCGTGAGGTTGGTAGGCCAAAGCGGACAATACCTCGACGGTATAGAGTACGGGGCGTGACATGCATTTTTTTCTGTTGCAACATATTCTTCATATCTCTTTCTCTTCCGTCGTCCAGATCAAGCCAAAAGGGTAAATTTTCTCAAGTTCTAAGCCCAAGAGGATAGTAAGTAGAATATTATATGTTCATGCGATCATATTAGCACATTTTGCATCTGTGTTCCTGATCTTGAGTTTTACGTAGTTTTCAACTTTTAAGTTTGTTTAAGAATGTGCGACCAGAGAAATAGTCACAGATTAATGTGCGACCGTATGGGCAGGCGCAGATTCTAGAATTTGCGACAGTCCCTTAGGCGCAAATTAATGTGCGACTAACACTTCTGTCGCTAATTCTTTTAGTGCAATTAATAAATAACACATGTTTAAAAATTTAATAACTTTGGAACTATATGTCTGAAAAACATGTTATGCATACTTCTGGATTCCCCAAATTTTTCTCTACTTGTTCATGTCTTCACTTTCCTGATTATGTAAACTCAAAAGAAATGAACAGTGTTATATGTCTAAGAATGTACCTGCCCGATGCATTTCAGACTTAAAAGAATGAATGACTGCCTCACAATCGCCAATTCATGAATAAGCGACTCTGCAAGGAGGCGTTGTTTTTGTAAAGATTTAGTAAAAATAGAAAATAGAATGGACGACCGTTCAAGCAGTCACACATTAATGAATAAGCGCCCCTATAAGGAGGCGCTGTTTTGTAAACATTTAGTAAAAATATAAAATATATAAAAATCATGATTCTACGACATAATCATAGACGCTATTTCAAGATTGGGCGCCGTTTCATACAGTCGCCAATTTTGATTAAATTATATTGATTCCTGGAATTTAAGAATTAGCGCCCGTTCATAGTCGCTAATTCTTAGTATTTCCTTGAAATTCTGTCAAATATTGATTAAGTGACACTTCACGCGGACGCACATTTATGAATGAGCGGCTGTCTGATTGGACACAGATTCTTGCTCTCTTGGATTTTTTTTTGTGTTTTGGCCCATATCGCAGGTCTTTTGGCACTCTCATCTCACATCCATAGATGGAGTTCCTGTTTTGTTTCTATCGGTTACACACTCAACTCTTGGTGATGATTGGACCCTCCGCGGGATATTCTTTCCTTCGGACTGGTATTTTCTTCATTGAGACCTCTGTAAGTCTATGCTAGACTTGGATTCCCTCAAGGTAGCCGAGCAGGTTGTACCCTAAAAATCATGGAACCCTTACTTGTCACGTCACTCTGAAGAAACGTGATGCTTAACCCTCATAGAGGGCCATTTCTGGCCTCTTTTGAGAAGTCTGTCTCTGTCAGTAATTAGCGACCGTGACTTGGATGCCAGAAGGAATTGGCGACCAAGACAGTGGCGCTATATCACTGATTTAGCGACCGTCATGTGGATGCTATTTCATCATGCCTGTACTGTTCACAAGAATGGGCGACCATACAGTGGACGCTATATCTGTAATTGATGGCGATTGAGTGGACGCTAAGTACCCAGTTTCATGATATTGATTTTTCATGCGATTTATCGATATGTCATACTTGTTCAAGTTCTGTCCTTGAACTCCTTCATTCTGAGAAATCTACCTTATCATCCTACATTGGCTTATTCCTTTGGAACTCTATTGGCTATAAACTATAGTGGATGTCTAAATATATACATGACTCAATACTTGTGCATATAGGGCCCAATTTAGTCTTGGGAGGAGCACCCGAAAGTACTTGTGCCCATGGGAGCTATATTGATCACGGTGTGACATTGCACCTAAGTGCATGACTTGCTTGATTTTGGCATTCCACAATTTCTATAGTGCTTGACTTGACATGACATGACTTGCGTGGCCCGGAATGGGTATTTACTTGCTTGAAATTTATAATAGCCAATTCACATGACATGACTTGATATTTGCATGCTTGACAATCTTGATATACAACACATGGTTATCTGAAAATCTTGCTAGTTCATCTTTATTATTTCTTGCTACTCTACTCTCGTTCTTACCTTACGTACATGCATCGCTAGATTTGCATAGCTCATATAACATGTAAATTACTTAAAGCAAGCTTGATCTTGAGATATAATTCCTACTGAGAGTTCGCTCACCCTAGTTTTCCCCCTATTTTTTAGGTAATTTCGATGACGAGGATCATTCGGATGGGAATGGACACGAGTGAAGAGCGTAGAGCCGTTCCAACTATTGAAGATGTTATCCAGTCGTCTCTTTTCATCTTTCTTGAGTCTATCATTGTATTTTCCTCTTTATTGAGTCTAGTTTGTCATTTAGTATTCCTCTACTTTGAAGGATTATGTATGGAACTAGTTGAAGTTATTAATGGAACAAAGAATTTGGTTTATTATCTGTACTATTGTGTGCTCTGTCTTATGTGTCAAATTACCTCGTGCTCTGATCGACATGATTCATATAAACTCGTCACGCAAACCTGATTCCTTCCGTGCTTGAGACGTGACAGATGAACATGTTACTGTTCATTTAGATGATGAACAATAGCACTTAGCCATGATAGAACAGATGGTATGCTCTGATACCAGTTGACGGAATAGATGGTATGCTTTCATACCAATTGATAGAGCCTATGGAGGCTCTGACACAAATAGAAGTTGTGCTAGGCATGGATTCAGTAGGGGGGTTGAATGAATCCCCTATTACAAATTACGTCCAAATAAAAACCAATGGAAAGGCACAGATGCGGAAGCAGTATGAACAAGTGCCTAGACTAAACTGGGTGCTCTTTTCCAAATGACGAGAGGATGACGGAAGAACTGAATTCCTGAACACTGCAGAGAAGAACTATGAACAGACCCAATATCACCCAACTCACATGAGACTAGAAACAAACGTGCAGTGTGCAATATAACACTCACTAGATTGGAAAAATAGAATGATCGCACCTAAGCATTCATCTAGCGAAATCGTGAGAATCAATCAGACTACAGTGCACAAAGAAGTTTTAAGGTGGTTCAGTCCGCAGACCTACGTCCACCCCACACTCCAACCAGAGTGTGGCTTCCCGCTGATACACAACTTAACAGCTGGGTCTCACAGCTTGCCTACATCCGCTGAGCATCACAGTTTGCTTCCGCTGGGCAATACAGCTTAGCCATCCGCTGACATACAGCTTGACCGCTGGGCGTTACAGCTTCGCCGTCCAGAGGATACCACACCTCTGCAACCGCTGGGGCTTACAACTTAACCCGTCCAGAGGAATCCTCCTCTGCTATAGCTGAGCGACACAGCTTGTTCTGCTGACAAACAGCTTGAAATAATGATAAAAAGGAAAACAAGAAACAGGAAATGACAGCGACTGAAAGCTGTAAACACTAAAGCGCAGATATGGCTCTCAAGCAGTTGACTAGAGAGGATTTGATCTTGATTCTAGTGGGGACTGACTTTCAGATGAAGCTTGTCTTTTTCTCTTCTCAAACTCTCGATCTCTCTCTCATTCTATCTATTTCTTCTTGTTCTCGTTTCTCTGCTACTCTCTCTTTTTCTATCTTTTGAACTCTCCTATTCTTTTCTTCTGTTCTTCTCTTCTTCTGCTCCCCAACAGTTCTTCTTGATTTCACCCGAGAGGGATATGTTACCGACTAGCAGAAGGATGACTTATATACTCCCTCAGACTGAGGTCACGCGCTCATGCCCTAGGTGTGTTGAGGGAACACTCTCACCTGGAAGCTTCAGGAGAGTCTTGCCATGTGTCAGAATCTGAACGATTGGGACCCCACGTGGCGGCTTCTTCCAATAAAGATCACCCTTGGATCACGTGCCAGTTGATTGTTCTGTTGTTCTCACATGCCTTTATTCTTCTGTTCCTTATAAGTCAGATACTCAGGTGCACATATGTTGCTTGAACTATGGCTTCCCTGGATTGATCACTTGTGTGCACAAGTTCCATGAACTGCTCGTACTGGAACGATTGCACCGAGCTTGTTTTCTCGGAATAGGATTTTGCACCGACTTTGATTCGTGTCCTGAGGAATGGTTTGCACTGATTGGCTTCTTCTGAAGTCACACGTTGCACCGAGTATCCTCAGTAGTTGCACCGAGCTCATTTTCTTGAGACCAGACACTGCACCGACCTGCTCGCGCTGAGAAGCCTGCCCTTGATGAGAAGGAGTGCTTCGACTTTAAAGCACATCCGTATGAAGATTTGCTCGCACAGCATACGAATGCACCGACTCTGCTATACGTACCTGCCAATGTGCACAATCTCAATAGAGATAAGGAAACTATGCACAGATATGACTTGAGTATATAAGAAAGAGATGCACAAGCTTTTATGCACCCGGAGGAAGAAATGCACTGACTCAATTACGTGTCACAGCATGAGATGTATCGACCATGTGAAAGCAAGAAATGCACAATGCACCGAGTTTAAGCATGAGCACGTTAAGAATGCACTAAGTTAAGTACTTGCAACAACATGAGTTGCACAGACTGAAACTCCATGGAGTATCATATGAGTAGACCCATGCACTAACCTAATGCGAAGGATGCCTAGAGAAGATATGCACCGATGCACGACTTAATCAGCGTGCAATACCAGAGGTTGCACCGATGTACCTAACACATGAAGGCATTGCACTGACCTATCACAGATTGAGTGCACAGACTTGGAGACGCGAGCTAAGCAATGCACTACCTAACACTCGTCGAGGCTGCACGCATAAAGAGTGGAATGCACATACCTGAATGCCCATGATCGATGATATGCACTGAGTTTGTTGGGCAGCCTGATTGATATATATGCACGAGCCTTAGACGTAACCTGAATGCACCGACTTAACTGATTGTGTGCATGCATAGATGTTTAAAGCCATGAAGTGCAATATATGCATTCGAGACATGTTTAGACCTGGACCAGCAGTTAAACACACATCAATATATATATGCAACCATGACATTCAATCAAGCACACGAAGTCAGTTCAGGCACATGAAGTGACTTAGCTATCATCAAAACATTCTTCAATCATTCATTCTCAAGTTGTGACTTATAGTGTTGCTATCATCAAAACTCATGAAAGCAAAAACATCATCAAGGCACAGGGACACAACAATCTCCCCCTTTTTGATGATGGCAACACAATGAGTCACGCTGACAAATGAGTCACGCTGACAAACTAGTCTCCCCCTTTGACTTCAGCAAAAAGAGGTAATACTCCCTTTTGACAAACTAATCAAACAGATCATGATAGTGAAAGAGTAAAACTCCCCTTATCAACATGAATGCAGTACTACTCTCCCCTTTTGAAATACAATCCCAATAATGCCCAGAACTCTCCTGAGAGCATGAAGGATTCGAAAAAGCAAGCACATGATCTATCTACAGGGATGAACTCTTGTTATCTAATGAATCAATCTGGAATCCACCACCACAAGAATTCTAAAACAAAATTGGTTGTGGCACCTTACATTTGTATGGACAGAACAATGCAGGTGAAAGTCCCACAGAACCAGAGCCGGTTACAAGAGTCATTCGTCAGGGATACAGAAACAGGATAGAAGATTCCAACAGTGTGGAGAGTGAAACTGATGATGTCGATGAAGTAGATGTGGCAAAGGGTAGGAGTAGATAACAACAAGCAAGGCACAGGATCTCCAACAGGTGAGTTAGTATGATGATTAAGTTGTCAGAGGTGAACCTGATCAGAGAAACTGGTATGGCATGTATCACAGTAATAAGTCCTCACAAGAAAAGACTCTCCTATCATAGGGGGTTATAATTTACCTACATGACCCAACTGATTTAACCATGATGTATACCAAATTTGTCAATTAAATTCAATACTCATATCTGAAGATAGGTTTTAATAAAGGTGAACCAATTAATCAAGCAATACTCAAGAACAACCACCTTCCATCTTACTCAAATGAACTCGATGACTCTTTTGAGAATCACACAGAGTAGTATTGAGATAACACCCTTACTAGAATGTGAGTTGACTGTTTATGCAAGATATTCTCTTTTGATTAGTACATTATTTTTCTTGAGCAATTTAAGTTGATCAACACCTTTTTACATGAGACACAACACGTCTTAGGTGAAGTGACCCAGTTACTCAGTGTGATAACTTTCATTGTCTCTCAACTTTGAGAACAGAGTTAGCAATAGAAGTGTCCTTTTACATGAAGAGACACCTTGATTAGAGGCCGGACTCCCTAGTTACTCAACACAGACATGATATTGCTCTGTCAGATTTTTTAAAACAATTTCACCAGAGATAACTATGGCACTTCATGACATAGGTTTACTCTATTTCATTGATAGAGAACCCAGTTTCTCAGTGACCAAGTCATTGCTCTGAATTCAATTTTCCCTTTAGTCAACATTTTCAGGTTGATGTTTAAAAACAATACTCACTCTCTATGTCTCTACCAAAATAGCATAGATATCACATTTTCATAGGGTATTCATGACACAGTTGGTTAAAATTTATTAAAACTCATCATTCATATACTTTCAATACATTTGAGTGCAAATCTGAGAATACATTAAACTTATATCAGTCTGAATCAGTAGACATTCTTAAACCTATATGATAGGAACTTCTTTTAAGAGTTCAGACTAAAGCCTGGTACACACCATAAGGAACTCAGATCAGTCCATTCAATGCAACTGAACAACTTATCATTCCTGGAACAAGAACCAGATTAATCAGACCAGCTTGAAAGGATGTGAGTGTTGGATAGGTACAAGCTGGTAGAGCAAATAACAGCAAGAGAGAAGAGCATCAAATATATGCAGAGTAGAATCAATTTCAGTAGCTGAGTCTGGAATGCAGACAGATCAGCTAAGCAAGTAGAGACAGCGGAGAATTTTGATGAACCACCTAAATGCAGAGAGTAGATCAGATTGCTAGACAGAAAGAGTTCAAGAGGTGAAGAAGGGATGAAGCAGGAATACTTCTCCTGTCTAGATGCAATATGTAATAAATCTACACATGAGCAGCATGAAGATTAAGTGAAAATAGTCAATCTCCCCCTGACTAAGTGCATGGTATATAAAGAAAGCGTAACACATGGTTTTATGGTGAAAGCTCATGAAACAGACATGCAATTCAATCAAGAGGAGATTACCATAAATATTAAGTGCAGTTGAAAATTTTAGATGATTTCAATTCAGCCCAGACCGAATCAACATGATATTCAAACCTTTCAAACTCACAATTTTAGATGACAGAATTTGAAGTGATAAGAACAGACCTGAAGAGCAGGATCATGGGGTCTTTCAATTTTTGAGTGCCTTGGTTTGTTGACCCTTCTTTATTCATTCCAAGGCACACATGCAGCAAAATATTCATTTTGATCTTGCAGGAACCCAAGCAACCTTGGGTCCTGTGTTAGCCCTAACAGGAGTTATGAACAGTATCTTAGCGACATTGTCATCAAAATCCATCAGATAACAATTGGCCATGAGGTGACCGAATTTTCCACAATATCTACATGAAATAGCAGATTTTCTGGTCCCATGATGCATATCAACAGCAGCATGAGACCTATGAACCTGAGCATGAAATGTTTTGTTGTTTGCATGGACATTTTGTTTCTTATTTTTAACTAGCCAACATTCAGCAGATTTGTGACCTGGCTTACCACAGTTAAAGCATGAAAATTCCACATGTCGTTTTGCAGAGAATTTGACAAAATAGGGATCGATGAAACTTTCCTGAACATGCCAACAGTCCTCGATTGTATGGCCATGCTTCCCACACTCGAAGCACTTAATGTGCTTACCTTTAGAACCATTTTTACCCCAAGTAGATCCAGACCAGCACTCAATGGCCTTGTGACCAGGTTTGTTACAGTTGAAGAAAATGATATGCTGGTTCAAAGCAGATTTGTTTCTTTTAGAACCATGATGATTTGCAGAATATCTAGCATGCATCCTATCATCGAATTTCATGATGAAGCATGCATTCATGAGATGACCATGCCTACCACAGTAACGACAATATGCACCAGACTTCCTAGTAGCATGGTTTCTACCAAATGAATTTCTAGAATGCAATACTTCACTTGCATGCTCATCTTCTATCAATAATCTGCAATCATCCATTACGTGGCCTACCTTGCCACAATAATGGCATGAAGCATTCCTTTCATGTGCATGCAAATGAGTAGGGGACTGTTGAGCAGCATGCATTAAGCTATCAGATTCCACAGCACTAACAGAGTTAACATCACAGGCAGGGACAGCCTTGACTTTATTCATGTAACCATTCTTTTTTAGTTGTTTACCTTTTTTCAAGACATTTGTTTGTTTTTCATTTCTTTGAGCCTTAAATTGGAATACAGGTGATGAAGGTGATTTCTGATTTTCATCTTGATTTGGGGATTGATTTGTGTTTCCAGTAACATTAGAGTTTTGCACGAAAGTGGTGTACAGCTTGTTTCTAATAGTTTCCTTAACATCAGGACAGCAACTTATCCCCTTTCTTGAATTATCATCCTCACCTTTCATGACGACTTTCATTTTTCCTTTATTTTCGACAGACTTGGATGCTGAGTTTCAGATCATGAATTTTAGTTTCTAAAGAGGCAATGTGAAGTTCATAACTGGCTATTTCATGTTCACTGCAATTAACACATTCACTTAGTACTTTGTTTGCAATTTTATACTTCTCAATTTCTTGTTCCAGATTGCTCAAATTTTTTACCTCTTCATTGCATGCAGTTTTTCCTTTTTCTAAGGTGAGAAGTTTTTCGGACATACCAGTGTTTAATCGTTTTAACTTTTCAATTTCAGCTTTCAATCCATCGTTTTCATATTCAAGTTTTTCAGCTTGAATTTCCTTATTAGCATATCTTTCTCTCTCGATAGCCAGAAACCTCTCTGAAATAACAGTATTTAGGACTATGAGTTTTTTGTTTTGTTCTTTCAATTCCTTGTTCTCTTTGTTCCGCTTCTCAATTTCTTCACTGCTGGATACATATTCCAATCTTTCAATTAGTTCGTCCTCTCTTTGTTTGACTTTAATTTTCTCATTCAATAAATCTTGATTTTCTTCTTTAAGAGAGGTAATCAACTTCATTAGCCATTCATTTTTGTTGTATAGTTCCTCATTGCGTTCCTTCAGAAGAAGGCATTTGTTGTAATCAGATTGTTTAGATGAGACGTGTGAGGCTCCCATGTTGAATTCCTTTGTTCTAGCTACAAGATTTTCATTCCTCTTTTGAAGTTCTGCATTCACAAGTTTCAGTTTATTTATTTCAGAGTTAACTTTATTTAATTCTTGCAGTCTCATTAGATGTTCATTATTCTCTTCATTCAGCTGATTCTCCAATTCGGATATTTTATTCGAGCATGTTTGATTCTCAACTTTTAAAGAGACATTTTGTTCCTTAAAATTTTGAACATCTAACAGACACATATCATAAGATTGTTTTAACACAGGACAATTTTTACAAATGATTTCAGATTCACATTGTTCAATCTTTTTCTTTAGCCTTTTATTCTTTGATTTCATTTTCTTGGACAGATCTAATAAATCTTCATACATTGCAACCAATTCATCAAACGAGGGTTCATCAGATCCGGAGCTTACCTGAGAAGGAGTATCACCATCATCATTTCTCCGGTTGGCCATCAAGCATTTATCCTCTTCCTCCTCGTTTGCAGCAATTATCCTGTCCAAGATTTCCTTTCCGGACGCACACCTGAGAACAAAAGGAAATTTGTCAGCATTCACTGCATCTCTTAGAATATTAAGAACTGTGATATTCTTACGGTTCTTCGATCTGTCCTCACTGGACCACTTGGTCTCATTTCGGGGCAACTTATGTGGGCCTTTCGATACGAGTTTCCATAGACTCGGATCAATGGAATTCATGTAGACACAGAAACCTCCCAACCATTTTCTGAAGTTAGAACCATCAAAGATACAAGGACGAGCCATATGGAAAGATAGAAAAAAATAGCCTTAGCACACAAAGCAATCACAGATGAATGCACCAAAAACTCTCCATCAAAACCGAACAGACAGCAATAGCAGTAGCACCTTAAACAGCATGATCCTCTGCAGATCGTTGGATCTGAATGTATAGAGATCCGCTCTGATACCAATTGATAGAACAGATGGTATGCTCTGATACCAGTTGACGAAATAGATGGTATGCTTTGATACCAATTGATAGAGCCTATGGAGGCTCTGACACAAATAGAAGCAGTGCTAGGCACGGATTCAGAAGGGGGGTTGAATGAATCCCCTATTAAAAATTACGTCCAAATAAAAATCAATGGAAAGGCACAGATGCGGAAGCAGTATGAACAAGTGCCTAGACTAAACTGGGTGCTCTTTTCCAAATGGCGAGAGGATGACAGAAGAACTGGATTTCTGAATACTGCAGAGAAGAACTATGAACATACCCAAAACCACCCAACTCACATGAGACCAGAAACAAACGTGCAGTGTGCAATATAAACACTCACTAGATTGGAAAAATAGAATGATCGCACCTAAGCATTCATCTAGTGAAATCGTGAGAATCAATCAGACCACAGTGCACAAAGAAGTTTTAAGGTGGTTCAGTTCGCAGACCTACGTCCACCCCACACTCCAACCAGAGTGTGGCTTCCCGCTGATACACGGCTTAACAGCTGGGCCTCACAGCTTGCCTACATCCGCTGAGCATCACAGCTTGCTTCCACTGGGCAATACAGCTTAGCCATCCGCTGACATACAGCTTGACCGCTGGGCGTTACAGCTTCGCCGTCCAGAGGATACCACACCTCTGCAACCGCTGGGGCTTACAGCTTAACCCGTCCAGAGGAATCCTCCTCTGCTACAGCTGAGCGACACAGCTTGCTCTGCTGACAAACAGCTTGAAATAATGATAAAACGGAAAATAAGAAATGGAAAATGACAGCTACTGAAAGCTGTAAACACTAAAGCGCAGATATGGCTCTCAAGGAGCTGACTAGAGAGGATTTGATCCTGATTCCAGTGGAGACTGACTTTCAGATGAAGCTTGTCTTCTTCTCTTCTCAAACACTCGATCTCTCTGTCATTCAGTCTATTTCTTCTTCTTCTCGTTTCTCTGTTGCTCTCTCTTTTGAACTCTCCTATTCTTTTCTTTTGTTCTTCTCTTCTTCTGCTCCCCAACAGTTCTTCTTGATTTCACTCGAGAGGGATATGTTCTCGACTAGCAGAATGATGACTTATATACTCCCTCAGACTGAGGTCACGCGCTCATGCCCTAGGCGTATGGAGGGAACACTCTCACCTGGAAGCTTTAGGAGAGTCTTGCCATGTGTCAGAATCTGAACGATTGGGACCCCACGTGGCGGCTTCTTCCAATAAAGATCACCCTTGGATCACGTGCCAGTTGATTGTTATGTTGTTCTCACATGCCTTTATTCTTCTGTTCCTTATAAGTCAGATACTCAGGTGCACATATGTTGCTCGAACTATGGCTTCCCTGGCTTCATCACTTGCGTGCACAAGTTCCATAAACTGCTCGTACTGGAAACGATTGCACCGAGCTTGTTTTCTCGGAATAGGATCTTGCACCGACTTTGATTCGTGTCCTGAGGAATGGTTTGCACTGATTGGCTTCTTCTAAAGTCACACGTTGCACCGAGTATCCTCAGTAGTTGCACCGAGCTCATTTTTTTGAGACCAGACATTGCACCGACCTGCCCGCGCTGAGAAGCCTGCCCTTGATGAGGAGTGCTTCGACTTTGAAGCACATCCGTATGAAGATTTGCTCGCACAGCATACGAATGCACCGACTCTGCTATACGTACCTGCCAATATGCACAATCTCAATAGAGATAAGGAAACTATACACAGATATGACTTCATTATATAAGAAAGAGATGCACAAGCTTTTATGCACACGGAGGAAGAAATGCACCGACTCAATTACATGTCACAGCATGAGATGCATCGACCATGTGAAAGCAAGAAATGCACAATGCACCGAGTTTAAGCATGAGCACGCTAAGGATGCACTAGGTTAAGTACTCCCAACAACATGAGTTGCACAAACTGAAACTCCATGGAGTATCATATGAGTAGACCAATGCACTGACCTAATGCGAAGGATGCACAGAGAAGATATGCACCGATGCACGACTTAATCAGCGTGCAATACCAGAGGTTGCACCGATGTACCTAACACATGAAGGCGTTGCACCGACCTATCACAGATAGAGTGCACAGACTTGGAGACGCGAGCTAAGCAATGCACCGACCTAACACTCGCCAAGGCTACGTGCATAAAGAGTGGAATGCACAGACCTGAATGCCCATGAACGATGATATGCACTAAGTTTGTTGGGCAGCCTGACTGATATATATGCACGAGCCTTAGACGTAACCTGAATGCACCGACTTAACTGATTGCGTGCATGCATAGATGTTTAAAGTCATGAAGTGCAATATATGCATTCGAGACATGTTTAGACCTGGACCAGCAGTTAAACGCACATCAATATATATATGCAACCGTGACATTCAATCAAGCACACGAAGTCAGTTTAGGCACATGAAGTGACTTAACTATCATCAAAATATTCTTAAATCATTCATTCTCAAGTGGTGACTTATAATGTTGCTATCATCAAAACTCATGAAAGCAAAAACATCATCAAGGCACATGGACACAACAAGCCAAATACGGGGTATTTTTAGAAACCAACAATATGATAATTGCGGGGATTTTATAGGGGTCATGAAAATATAAAGATTAAAATTTTTACTTTGATCATAAGATATGAATTTTTTAAGATGTAAATTTAACTTATTAAAAAAATTTCACAATGTTAAATAAAATAAAAATAAATTGGCATCCGTGCAGATGGACGTCAAATCCTAATAGTGATTTAAAAAAAATGGAAAAGGGCAACGTTCTATGTTGAAAGTAAAAGAAGGGTATATAAGATATTAACTGGTTTAACAAGGTTTTATGGATAGGTAAAAAGAATTTAACAGACAGACACTAATTCTTAACATAACGTTCACTTCCACGTATGTTAATTCTTGCAGAACAGTTAATAAATAAATAAAAGGAGTGAACGGTTTGAAAGAAGAGGGAGCGCTACGCAAGGATTAAAGGGGATGGGCACAATAGATATCAGCAATATTACAAAGTTAATGGATTATTTTAAGAAGGATTGGCGAAAGAGTGCGTTGATGTTAATTCAAACACTTATGAACAGTGCAATGCCACTTTAAATCTCAATTTCTTGGTGTATATACATCAAAATCATATAAGCTACGTATCAAATCGAAGAACACGGAAAACTCTACTTAACATGATGTTTAATTAGTTTTTCACTTGAGAGAATACCTATCTTAAGATGTAAAAAAAGAGATACCATCCGCACGATCACGCTCATCGCCTCGGAAACATCCCCGTAAAATATCACAGTCAAATCCCTCTCCGACGCCCACGAACAACCCGTCGTAGCGTTATGGGTTAACTACGTGCTACAGGGCTCTTATATAGATTTGCCGTATAATAAGAAATCCTAATAAAATCTAGTTAGTTAATAAGAGTCCTAATTAAATGCTACTGCCTTTTATTCTTATCTTGCCCAATTTACAGTTGCCTCCTGCTACTCGAACTCCATGACCGAACCCGTTAGTTCCAGGGTTTCTCTGGTTATCCTAATACGCCACGGATCATGTCCACTTAAGATTAAAATCTCTTAATCTAATCATTTTTATTAATTAAGTCAATATTCGATTTTAAGGCGCAATATAACTTACCTTATTATTTAGCTTCCGCTATTCAAGTTTTATTTCAAAAGGTTTTATTCTTTCAAAGTTTTACTTTCCGTAAATATTTTATGACTATTATTAATATTATTTATTATTTATTTAAATATACATATATATATTTACCGGGTTACTACACCATCCCCCACTTAAAAGAATTTGGTCCCAAAATTCACACGATTCCTTGCAAAACAGTGGGTTATAAAATTACCAATCTAAAACATACACTCTACTCTTGTTACAATGATCACCATGTCCATTCATGAAATTATAAATAAGGCAGGGTTTAAAGTTACCTACCAATGCTTGCAGCCTGGCAAGCCGCCTTGGTTTACCTTGTTGCTCATCTCGCGGTACTTGATCCTTCATTAAAGGACAACAGGCAGTCCTATGATCTCCGCTTTCACAACGGATGCACTTGCCAAGCTTCATCCAACAATTTTTCGATCGATGACTACCTTTATCACAGTATTCGCATCTTTCCTTAACTGGGACAACATGCTGGTCCCCATTCTTGGGTTTCGTATCTTTGTTTGGGCCGTTCCCTCCATTCGGCCATTTCTTTCCATTCACAAGTTCTTCATTCTTGGAACCATTTACCAAATCCATCCTTGCAACCCTTCCTTTGATGCGTTCGGCCATCTCCATGGCATCTTCTAACAATTGTACTTTCTTAACCATCCCGGTATATGTCTGGATCTTCATTGGTGCTAATTGAGGAATAAATTCTATCTTCAACCCATTCATCAATCTCTTAGCTCTCATCTTTTTCGTACAAACCAAATGAGGTGCATAGCGAGCTAGCCTAGAAAATTGTGCCTCACACTTTGCGACCGATAGTATTCGTTGTTTCAATGTTACAAACTCCAAGGTCTTCTTCTCTCGGATTCTCTCCGAGAAATACTTCTCGTTAAAGTGTTCCAACAACTCGATCCATGTCACTTGGTTGTTGGGCAAAATTGCTTCTACCGACTCCCACCATGCACGGGCATCTCGTTCTAGTTGACATGCCCCAATAAAACCTTTTCTTGATCGGTACATTGCTTAACCCGAAAGGTCCTTTCTATCTCTCGAACCCAATTCTCGGTCTCATCTGGGTCAGTAGACACACTAAACTTAGGGGGATTCATCCCTTGGAAACTCTGATACAAATCCCCCATTCCATGATGAGCTCCGCCTTGTGCTACTTCTTGCAACGCCCGAGTCAAACCTTGGATGGTATGATGCATTTCCTTCCACTAAGCACGTTCGGCAGCCATTTTAGCCTACCAAATAATTTTTAAACAATAATTGTTCATATCTTGACATTAATTTAACATAGATGAAATATATTTTATTGGTTAGCTCATAGCTCTACCCAAATCTCACGGGATTCCTATAGGATAAATAACAACGACAACTCAACCTATAACTTGGACTTAATGACCTAGGGATTTAGAAAAGCCAGGACTCTGATACTACTTCTGTCATGCCCCGAACCGATAGCAATAGAACACATTGCTCAGAACGTGTGACGATACAGTTGTGTCAATCAGAGTAAACCATAAAAGAACAACGAGATAGACAAAAATATAATTTCATTAAAAGTCCAAATATAAGTTCATTACAATTTTGATTTAGACTAACAGACTCAATAAAAGGAAAATTACAAGAGACTCTCAAACTAACTAGACTCGACTCGAAGCAAGACTAGGGGGTTCAACTAAATTGCCAGAGCTCTCTTTACTCTTGCCCTTGCCCATCTTGATTACATTCCTCTTCATTATTACTTGAAAAATGTTAGAAAACACTAGGTGAGCGACGCTCAGTAGGACTTAAATCTCTTGATCCAAGCTAGCTTTACATGATTAATGAATTACATGAATATGCATGCACGAGAGAATAGATAAATGATCGGAGCTATAGTCAAGCACGAGATAGATCATGAAACAAGAGACAATTGCCAAGAGTATATCTATGAGCAAAACATGTAGAAGATGTATTGCAAATAAGATCTCACGAGAACATATACGATAAGGATTGATTGGCCAGACCAAAAGGTTCAATAACAAGTGTTTTACCCTTTTCGGGCTAAGTCAAATATCATATCAAGCATATCCTGTCACATTCAAATTGGAATTGACTAGATCAAATCTTTCTTATTATTGGTGCAATGTTACACCTGATCAATCATAGTATCGATCTCTGTCTGGGCTTTGCCCCGCCCTTGGGACTAGATCTGGGCCCCCATAAATATCGTTCTAGCATTGAGTGTCAAATTTGGACCCATAACCCCATATAAATTTTTAGACAATATCCAAGTCAATTAATGGCCAAATAGAATTCCAAGAACCAAACTTTAAGTAGGACAATTCAGAGAATAAGATTCCAAGGATGGATACATGAATAAGAGTAGTATCGAGTAACTGACATCGAAAAATCATGAGAATCTAGGTAATTGGCATCCACTCCAGCCACCACAAATTCAAGAATTCGCGTCCACGTAGAAGGGCGCCGAATTCACGTAACCTTGTCTTGACGGTAATTCATGAAATAGCGACTGCTGTACTAGACACTAATTCTATAGCTTCTGGATAGTGTCTCGATAGATCTAGGAATTCTCATAGAACACCTACGTTTTGCCGCTCTATGATGGCTGGGTATCATGTTTCTTCAGAGTGACATGACCAATTAGGTTTAAGGGTTTTTAGGGTACAACCAGGTCAGTGATCGAAGAGGGAATCCTTTGATGTCGGGGTCTTACGGAGACCTTAGAGAAAGAATTTCCAATTTGGCGAGTGGAATTCCCGACGGAGGGTCCTTCTAACTCCAAGAAATAAGGTGTATAACCAAAGGAAACCAATGAAAATAGGGACTAAGACTCGGCAATGAGACTATATGTGATGACCCGGGATCTGAGTACCGGAAAGGAACCGGCGCGTCTCGAATCTCGGCCCGCCAACCCACGAGCCCGAAGACTCGGAAGGGTAGAAAGGGATGGTGTGGGAGTACAAGAGAAGCTGAAACAACCGTATAGATAGCACAATAATCTAAAATAAAATGCACAGAATAACATAAATAAATTAAACTGCTATAAGGCCCAGTGTGTCTCATGTCCAAATGAAAGTACATTCAACAGAAAGAAAAGTACAACTACACGGGGCATCCCCCGGCTCTGGCAGACTGGCGGCTAACCCTGGCTAGAAGAACCACGCTGAAACTCGGCCGCACCTCTCGAAGACCCCGTCTCACCTGAAAAGTAGGGGTGAGTCTCATTTCATTGGCCCAGTAGAGATCCCGCGAATCCCCACCTAACAGGACTACGGTAGAACCAACAAGCTAAAGTAAATAAGCAGAAAAGCTGTCTACTCTAACAGCACGTACTACTGAACCTCGGTCCAACGAAACTCGAGTCCACACCTGTCAGCGAATAGGAGCACTACCCACTAGAAGAACGACCGGATGCGTCCCCTGACGTCTTACACCGCGTCACAAGTGTCAAGCTACAACGCCCCGGGCGTGAGACTCAGACACACCACAAGTACCACAACAAGGACTTGCTGGGGTCACGCTCGTCAGCGCGTGTCCTAAGCCCCCAACTACGTGTGCACACACAGACCATCTGCTCTAGGTCGGGTCCTCTAGCTGGTTTTCCCCCCCACCGGACTCTGGTGGCAAAGGCAAGGGGCCCCACGGAAACCAGCCTAAAAACCGCCTCTCACCGGGTCTCGCTCTCCACCACTCCCAGGTGGGTCCGCACTCGCGTGCGCAGGAAGCTATGACTAGTGGACAGATCGCTGGAAGTAAGGACTGACTCACGAAAACCACCGTCAAAGAAACGGGACCACACATACATGGTGCAGCACAGAGCCTGACGGTCCAACCTTGGGCCGTCACAGGCTGTGAAGCACCCACACTGGAGCGCCACAAGGCTCTGACGGTCTAACCCTGGAGCGTCACAAGCCGAGGTGAAAACAGGCTCTGACGCACCCACCTAGGGGCGTCACAGCACCTAACGGACCAACCCTGGCGCGTCAGGAGAGATGCGTTCGTCTGCTCTGACGCACCCAGACAGGGGCGTTACAAGGCTGTGACGCACCAGGCATGGTGCGTCACATGCCTTGACCCCCAACGGTCAAAAGCCAACGGTCGGCAGCTAACGGTCGAACGCCCCTGACGGTCCAACCTAGGTGCGTCACAGCACCGTGGCGGTCTATCGTGGGACCGTCACAGCCCACAGACCCCACTTGGCTGCACACAGGGCTGTAACGCACCCATTTAGGCGCGTTACATAGTGTGACGGTCACTGGAAGGACCGCCACACCCGCCCGAGTAGGACGGTGTTACATAGTGTGACCCATCTAGGCGCGTTACATAGTGTGACGGCGGAAAACGCCCAAAAACTCCAACCACGCCCCCATACCTCCGTAGGAGAGGGGGGAATCAAAGGGGAAGACCCCTGGGGACCCCTAGCATGATTCTAGGCCATCAAAGCGCCGAATCGCGGCTCAAATCCATAGATCGGGCGAACTCTCCCCAAAACACAAGTTTGCCATAACCCGCTCAAACACACCCCTCTCGGCTCCCATTCGGCCTACAAATCGCAGGGGATGGCGGGATGAGCATAGGGATTCGTCCCCCTACCTCAATGGAGCGAATGCTCCGCCGAATCACCACCGAAGTCAAGGAAGAAACTTTTTGAATGCCACACACCTCGCCTCCCTCCGCGAGAAGGCCACCACCGGAGCCACCTCGCCACCGCCGCCGTCGCCACGCCGTTGCCAGAGTGAAGGAGGCTGAGTCTCGGTCGTCCGGGGAATAATAACGGTCGCACTGGGGAGGGCGCTCTCCAACGGTTGGAAGAAGGAGGAAGAAGAAGAAAAAGGTGAAAAAGAAAAGAAAAATGTTTGGTATTTATAGAAAATCCGGAAAATCTAGAAAATCCTAAAAAATAGAAAAATACATCTCCTCGATCCTCGCGACATGCTGATCGCAACGTCTCTATGGATAGGCGCCAATTCTAAGATTAACCATAATTAAATAATAATTATTTCAAACTGGCGTCCTTATGAGGAGGCACAAATTCTTTAATATGTGTCCCCGATAAAGACGCGGATTCAAACTATTTTCAGAACCACCATCACAAATCAGATTTTTAAAACAGTTAAGTTTGCGTCTGAACAAGGGAGTTTAGTTATTATATTTTCAGATTAAATCAATATAGGTTAAATATAGAAGTCACATCTTCTCGTTTACGCATCTTCCAAGTTGAGGCAAATTAATATGCTATCTTGCAGAAGGCGCAATCTCTTTTAATGTGAGTTCAAGTCATGGACATCAAATCTAATAAGCCTACAGTCAGATGAACATGTTATTGTTCATTTAGATGATGAACAGTAGCACTTAGCCAAATACGGGGTATTTTTAGAAACTAATAATATGATAATTATGCGGATTTTACAGGGGTCATGAAAATATAAAGAGAGAAATTTTAACTTACATGGATCATAAGATATGAATTTTTCAAGATTTAAATTTAATTTATTGAAAATAAAATTCGTGATGCCGTTGATGTTAAATAAAAGAAAAATAAATTGGCATCCGTGTGGATGGACGCCAAATCCTAATAGTGATTTTTTTAAAAAAAATAGAAAAGGGCAACATTCTACATTAAAAGTAAAAGAAGAGTATATAAGATATTAGTTGATTTAACAAGGTTTTAGAGGTGGGTAAAAAGAATTTAATAGACAGACACTAATTCTTAACATAACGTCCACTTCCACGTATGTTAATTACTGCAGAACGATTTAAAAACAAAACTGAAAGAAGGAGAGAACGGTTCGAAAGAAGAGAGAGTGCTACTCAATGATTATGGGGGATGGGCACAGATGATGTTTGCAATTTTACAAGGTTAATGGATTATTTTAACCAGGATTGGGGACTAGAGTGTGTTGATCGTTAATTTAAATTTCCTGGTGTTACACGTCAAAATCATGTAATCTTAATATCAAATCGAAGAACACGGAAAACTCTACCTAACATGATGTTTTATTAATTTTTTACTTGAGAACATGTCCACTTTAAGATGTGAAAAAATAGATATCACCCGCACGATCACGCTAACTGCCCCCAAAACAACCCTATAAAATCGCACGGTCAAATCCCTCTACGACGCCCACGAACAATCCGACGAAGTATTGGAGGTTAACTATGCGCTACAGAGCTCTTATATAGATTCGTCGTATAATAAGAAATCCTAATAAAATCTATTTAGTTAATTAGAGTCCTAATAAAATGCTACTGCCTTTTATTCTTATCTTGCCCAATTCGTCGCCGCCTCCTACTACTCGAACTCCCGGACAAAACTTGTTAGTTCCAGGGTTTCTCTGGTTACCCTAATGGGTCACGGACCATGCCCACTTAAGATTAAAATCTCTTAATCTAGTCAAATTTTTATTAATTAAGTCCATATTCGATTTTAGGGCCCAATATAATTTACCTTATTATTTAGCTTCCGCTATTCACGTTTTATATCAAAAAGTTTTATTTTTCCAAAATTTTATTTTTCATAAATATTATATGACTATTATTAATATTATTTATTATTTATTTAAATATACATATATATATTTACCGGGTTGTTATACCCTCCTCCACTTAAAAGAATTTGGTCCCCAAATTCACATGATTACTTCCGAAACAGTGGGGGTATAAAATTACCAATCTAAAACATACACTCTACTCTTGCTACAATGATCACCATGCCCATTCATGAAATTATAAATAAGCGAGGGTTTAAAGTTACCTTCTAACGCTTGCAGGCTAGCATGCCGCCTTGGTTCACCTTGTTGGTCGTCTCGCGACGCTTGCTCCTTCATTAAAGGACAACATGCAATCCTATGATCTCCGCTTCCACAACGGATGCAGTCGCCAAGCTTCCTCCAACAATTTTCCGATCGATGACTACCATTATCACAGTGTTCGCATCTTTCCTTAACTGGGACAACCTACTGGCCCCCATTCTTGGGCTTCTTATCTTTGTTTGGGCAATTCCCACCATTCGGCCTCTTCTTTCCATTCACAAGTTCGCTATTCTTGGAACCATTTGCCACATCCATCCTAGCAAACCTTCCTTTGATCCGTTTGGCCATCTCCATGGCATCTTCTAGCAGTTGTGCTTTCTTAACCATCTCGGTATACATTTGGATCTCCATTGGTGCTAATTGATGAATAAATTCTATCTTCAACCTATTCATAAATCTCTTAGCTCTCATCTTTTCCGTACAAATAAAATGAGGTGCATAGCGAACTAACCTAGAAAATTGCGCCTCATACTCTGTGATCGATAGTTTTTGTTGTTTTAATGCTACAAACTCCATAACCTTCTTCTCTCGGATTCTCTCTGAGAAATACTTCTCGTTAAATTGTTCCAAGAACTCGTTCCATGTCACTTGGTTGTCGGGCAAAATTACTTCTACCGACTCCCACCATGCCCGGGTATCTCGTTCTAGTTGATATGTCCCCAATAAAATATTTTCTTCATCGGTACATTGCATGACCCGAAAGGTCCTTTCTATCTCTCGAACCTAATTCTCGACCTCATCCAAGTCAGTAGACCCACTAAACTTAGGGGGATTCATCCCTTGGAAACTCCGATGCAAATCCCCCATTCCATGATGAGCTCTGCCTTGTACTACTTGTTACAACGCCTGAGTCAAACTTTGGATGGTACACTGCATTTCCCTCCACTTAGCACGTTCGGCAGCCATCTTAGCCTACAAAGTAATTTTTAAACAATAATTATTCATATCTGGACATTAATTTAACGTAGATGAAACATATTTTATGGTTATCACATAGCTTTACCCAAATCTCACGGGATTCCTATAGGGTAACTAGCAAGGATTCCTATATTTTATGGTTGGCCTTTCCATGCCCCATTCACGTCTGAACGAAGGGGATACAGCCCTAATGACCATACAAGCCTTCCACAAACTGGAAGGAGTCCAAACGACACCAAAAACGCAAGAAACGACGATTCTACCGAATCGACCCAAATCGAGTCACCAGGGTTCCCGAGCTCGTACCGGCCCCAAATGGCCACCGATCGCCGCAAAACTGACGGAAATGTAATGCTGACATGCTGGGGGTTCCAATGACGCTAATCTAGCTGAAAACCGTTGCGGTTTTTCGGCGAACCCTACGAACTCCCCAAAAGCATGATTTTTCCGAACTTGAAAGAAACCCACTCGAATGTGCACCGTTCGGCATGAAACTGCGAGGGAACGCAGAAGAGAAGTAGGTGATCCGTCTCCCTACCTCCACCAAAGATTCAGTGCACTGGAGTGACTAAACCGCGTCGAAAACCACGTCGCGAGCTCAACCGTCGGCTTTGAATCCACCGTTTGGGATCGTGCCAGAAACGGTCCGATCCTCGCCCCATCGTGCACCCAATTACTGCCACAGCATCTCCCCTGCCTGCCCCTGCCTCCTCCGTCTGCAGCCGAAGTCGGGAGGGCAAGATAGGAGAGAAAACGGGAGAGAGAGGGTCGCGGCGGCGAATGAGAAGGGAGGAGAGAGGAAGAAGAAAGACAAAGAAAGAAATTAGGAAAATTTCCTAATTTCCAAAAATTCTGATTTTTGAGCCGAAAATGGACTAATTCAGAAAAATACGTAAAAATAGTCGAAACGATCTGCTCAAAGAGTACATCACAACTGTAGCATCCTCGAGTCGATAAACTGAGAAATAAACTCACCACAGGGTTCCGTACCTTGTACGAGAGAAAAATCCACGTGGATCGTAAAACTCAACTCAGGACCTACAAAAGCGATCTGAAACTCTCCAAAACTCTCCGAA
Organism: Amorphophallus konjac; assembly: GCA_022559845.1. Classification (NCBI taxonomy): domain Eukaryota; kingdom Viridiplantae; phylum Streptophyta; class Magnoliopsida; order Alismatales; family Araceae; genus Amorphophallus; species Amorphophallus konjac. The sequence goes on along the minus strand of CM040123.1, from coordinate 209,419,437 downwards.
AAGGACCCGAAATATCCGATAAGAATCCAGGGTATTACACCTCGTGTGGGTGCCAATTACCTAAAGGGCGCCCCTATCTTAGGCTCTATTTCCTTGCAGTAGGAAAATTGGTAAGTCGACTGTAGTGTCTTGATCGAACTAGGAAGCATTGGCCGTTCTGGAAGGATAACATCCAGTAGGATTAACACGTAGGGAAGTTTTATAACAATAGGATTTTTCTATGGAAATAACACGTAGGGAAGTTTTATAACAATAGGATTTTTCTATGGAAACTTTAATACCAATCAAATTCTAATCCACGATCGAATCCCTTCTCTATAAATACCAAACCCCCTCCATCGAACCCCCTATTTTCAAAGACATCTTGCTGCTGGTCGTTTCTGTCGTCTACCTACGTGCTGCTTCAAAGGAGAAGGAAGCCTTTCTGCTTCCTATACTTCTACTGTTGTTCATGTGTTGTTCGTAGAGAATAAGCTTCTTCTTCTGAAGATTTCCTTAGAAGACGTGAAGAAAGCAGGAAGCTTTCCTCTTCTTCATCCCTAAAGCTGCCGAAGGAGTTGTTGCTCTTTCTCGTGCTGCTGTGTCTTTGGTTTCTTCCTCCTGCTGGACGAAGCTTGTTGTTGTTGCTGATACTCTTTTATCTTCTTCCTACTGTCATTACCCACGTTCAGTTTCTCTGTATCGTTTCAAGGGTTATTCTTGTTACTGATCTTCGTTCTCTTCACGTTTCCATCATCCAAATCACCAATCAAGGTAGGTGTTCTCAAGTACAAGCCCAATCTAATAGTTATCAGATCATAATCATGCATATAGGTCTGTTAGATTGTTTCCAGTAGGTTTTATAATGATTCTGGAAGTTTCAGTAGAAGGCGCCTCCCTCTAGGGCGCTATTTGATATAACGACCATGCAAATAGTCGTCAGATTAGTTGGTTAATTAATAATTACACATGTTCAAAATTTAATAACTATGAACCATGACATCTAATCTAATGCATGAGTATACTGTTAGATTCCTTCTATTTTTCTTTACCTGTCCATGTACTTGTTCCTGCAAAATTATTTTTATTGAAGAAGTGCTACTGTTCATGACCAAATTACACTAATATTGAAATAACGACATGCACCCTACCATTATTTTGAAATATGTCGCCCCTGACTAGGGCGCTACTTACTGAATTGAAGACTTAAGCCAAGGCGCTATTTACATAATTTCTGGAATTTAAGAAATTAATATATTTAGAACCTGGATACAATGACTGAATGAACAGTCGTTATATATTGAACTAGCGACCCTGCCCAGGGCGCTAATTCATAAATTGAAGACTTGATCTTAGGCGCCATTTACCTGAGTTTTTGATTTCCGAATGTTTTCTGTAACCCTTTACAATGGGTTATGTATATAGACACTATATTCCATTCCGGGAGTATAGTCCCACGTTTCACGATGTTTTATCGATTATCCCTCAACTCTTTGTGACATACGAGCCATCCGTTGGACATTCCGTTCCTTTGGACTGGTAAGTTAGTCATTGGGACCTCCATAAGACTCCTCGTAGCCTTGGATTCCCTCAAGGCCGATTGAGCAGGTTGTACCACTAATACCTATGACACTTTTTGATTGCCATGTCACTCTAGAGAAACATGGTAACCCGGCCCTCATGGTATGCTAGTTGGATACCTTGAGAATGTTTCTTAAAGTTAATGGAATGGAAACCATACCATTGCCATCACTCAAAGATTTAGTGCCCTACGCGTGGACACTAGTTCTTCTTACTTTATCATGTTCAAAGAACAAGCACCCATGTACATATGGAGGCTTATTATTAATGTCATGGCAACCACTAGGGAGCCAAATCCACCCAGTTTCTACGAGTGTCGCGATTGTAACGACTCGACTGTAGTATGTCCTTACATGTAATTTCTATCCTTGTGATTCTATTCCACAAGATCTACCTTATATTCCTACAAAGGTTCATTCCGTTGAAATTCTATATTGGCTATAACTAAAATGGATGTCAAAATTTATGATTCAATGTTGGCGCATATAAGGGCCCGATCTGATCCTGGGAGGAGCTCCCGTAAGTACTTGTGCCCATGAGAGCTATTATTGATCACGGTGTGACATTGCACCGAACTGCATGACTTGCTTGAATGGACATTTCCACAAACTCTTATACTTGTCCTTGACTTGACGTGACATGACATGCGTGGCCCAGAAGGGGTATTTACTTGCTTGCTTGATAATATGATAGTCAATTCTTGAAATGACTTGTGAAAATACTTGTTCGCTTATCTGGATATAATTACATGAAATCTTGGAAATTCTTGCTAGTCCATGCTAGTGTCTCTTGTTATACACTCTCTCTATTGTCGTTTCATGCGAACATGCATAGCTTTACTTGCATTCCATGCAACATGTAATTTACTTAAAGCAAACTAGCGCTTGAGATATAATTCCTACTCAGCGTTCGCTCACCTAGTGTTTTTCCTATTTTTCAGGTAATTCCGATGACGAGACTCATTCGGATGGGGATGGACAAGAGTGAAGAGTTTAGAGCCATTCCAACCGTCAAAGCGTTATCTAGTCCTGTCTTTTCTATTTTCTTGAGTCATCCATTGAACTTTTATTTTATTGAGTCCTAGTACTTTTGTTGTGAGTTGTAATATGAATACTTGAAGGTTAATAAAGGACTTGGTTGTCATTGCTTGTGCGCGCTCCATCTTTGTGTGTCAAATACACTTATGCTCTGATTGACATGATTGATATAAACTTGTCACGTGTCTCCGAGTTCCTTCCGTGCTCGGGACGTGACAGTTTTTGTGGTATCAGAGCCTAGGATATTTAATTCCTAGGAAACTCAAGTCCAAGGATAGACGTAAACCTTTAACTAGTGAGATTTGGGTAGAACCATGGATTGAGGTAACTTAGGTACTCAAACTTTTGGGTCAATCTCATATTGATTAGTTTATTAAATTCTTATAGGAAGATGGCTGCCAAACGTACTCAGTGGCGTAACATGCAACGCACTATTCAAGGCATGACACAAGCGCTGCAGCAAGTGACGCAAGGTGTGGGGAACCGTGGAGCTGGCGATCTCCACCGTAGTTTCAGAAATATGAACCCACCAAGGTTCGTTGGCTCATCAGATCCCGATGATGCCGACCACTGGCTCCGAGAAGTGGAAAGGATATTCCGTGTTATGCAATGCACGGATGAAGAGAAGGTATTGCTAGCTACGTTCCAATTAGAAAGAGACGCCCGTTCCTGGTGGGAGTCCGTAGAAGCCACCCTAGGTGAAGAACCCATCACATGGATTGATTTCACTGAGTACTTCAATGACATACTTTTTCGATCGTGTGCAAGAGAAGAAAGCCGCAGAATTCGCCTCACTCAAACAGAGAACTCTGTCAGTGGCCGAATACGAGGCCCAAATATCTAGGCTGTCAAGGTACGTGAAATATTTAGTAAGTACCGAGAAGATGAAAGCAAGAAGATTTCTCAATAGGCTTCGACCCCAATATATCACACAACTGGCACCGATGGACATTCTGGTCCATTCGGATATGGTTCGAAGAGCTCAACTATTAGAAGATGCCAGGGAGCTGTCTGACAAGATCCATGGGAAGAACAAGAAAGAGCCTATTGTATGCCCTGGAAGTTTCAAGCCCTCCTTCAATAAGAAGAAAGCCAATGATGGAGGTACTCCCTCCAAAGAGTAAAAGTTCAAGAAGATCAAATTTTTCTCCATTACTACCACACCTTCCAAGGAGGTGTGTAAACACTGTGACAAGACCGGCCATAGGGTCGAGGAATGCTGGAGAAGACTCAGAGCTTGCCTCCGTTGTGGGAGCCGTGAACATCGGATTCCCGATTGTCCGCTACTCAATGATCAAATCAGAGATGAAAAGCGCCCGGTGAAGAAGAATACACGTCTGCAAGCTCTTCAGGAAGCATAACTTGAGGAAGGCGGACTAGTGGAAGGTACACTCAAGATTTGTTCCAAGTATGCTCATGTCTTGTTTCATACCGGTGCATCACATTCTTTTGTTTCAAAGAAGTTCGTTGATCCATTACCTATGGAACCAGAGTGGATAGATCTAGTAATTGCGACACCACTCGGAAATGAATCCGAGATCTCACACCACTACTCCAATTGTATATAGTTATGGTAAAAGGGAAAAATCTGCCAGCAGTTTTAATATGTCTAGACTTAAAGGGATACGATGTTATCTTAAGAGCCGATTGGCTATCTACACATAAGGCCGTTGTCGATTGCCGTGAAGACAAAGTAACTTTAAAGGAGTTCCCAGAACTGGTCTACACTAGCCTTAAGAGTCGGAACAAGTAACCTCTTATTTCAGCTCTCTGAGCTGGCAAGCTTATAAGGAAAGGGTGTATATCTTTCCTTGCTTTCGTCACCATAAAGGAGACTAATGAGACCAAGATAGAAGACATCCCGGTAGTTCAGGAGTTTCCAGATGTATTTCCAGAAGATTTGCCTGGATTGCCCCCACAAAGAGAAGTGGTCTTCACCATCGACTTGGTCCCTGGTATTGGTCCAGTTTCTAAGGCACCTTAGAAGACTCGACTCGAAGCAAGACTAGGGGGTTCAACTAAATTACCAGAGCTCTCTTCACTCTTGCCCTTACCCATCTTGATTGTATTCATCTTCATTATTACTTGAAAAATATTAAAAAATACTAGGTGAGCGACGCTCAGTAGGACTTAAATCTCTTGATCCAAGCTAGCTTTACATGTTTAAAGAATTACAGGAATATGCATGCATGAGTGAACAGATAAATGATCGGAGCTATGGTCGAGCACGAGATTGATCATGAAATAGGAGACAATTGCCAATAGTATATCTACGAGCGAAACATGTAGAAGATCTATTGCAAATAAGATCTCAAGAGAACATATACCATAAGTATGGATTGGCCATACAAAAAGGTTCAATAACAAGTGTTTTACCCTTTTCGGGCCAAGTCAAATATCATATCAAGCATATCCTATCACATTCAAATTAGAATTGTCTAGATCAAATCTTACTTATCATTGGTGCAATGCTACACCTAATCAATCATAGTACCGATATATGACTGGACTTTACTCTTCCCTGGGACCAGATCCGGGCCCCCACAAATATCGTTCTACCATTGAGTGTCAAATTTGGACCCATAGCCCCATATAAATTTCTAGACAATATCCAAGTCAATTAATGGCCAAATAGAATTCCAAGGACCAAGCTTTAAGTAGGACAATTCAGAGAATAAGATTCTAAAGATGGATACATGAACAAGGGTAGTATCGAGTATCTGACATAGAAAAATCACGATAATCTTGGTAATTGGCATCCACTCAGGCCGCCGCGAATTCAAGAATTCGCGTCCACGTATAAGGGCGTCGAATTCGCATCATCCTATCTGGACGTTAATTCATGAAATAGTGAATGATGTATCAGATGCTAATTCCATAGCTTCTAGACAATGTCGGGATAGATCTAGGAATTCTCATAGAACACCTACGTTTTGGGGCTCTATGATGGCTGGGTATCATGTTTCTTCAGTGACATGACTAAATAGGTTTTACGGGTTTTTAGGGTACAACCTGGCCAATGATCGAAGAGGGAATCTTTTGATGTCGGGGTCTTACGGAGGATTTAGAAAAAGAATTTCTAATCCGACGAGAGGAATTTCCGACGGAAGGTCCTTTAACTCCAAGAAATAAGGTGTATGATGTAGAAAACCAATGAAAACAGGACTAAGTCTCGGTCATGGGACTATAGTGCCAAGTGACTTGCGATATGTGTCAAAACAGCGAGGAAAGAGGAAGACAGGAAATTCGCGTCTGTATAAGAAGGCGCTAATTCTAGAATACACATCTCTATGGATAGACGTCAATTCTAGAATTAACCATAATTAAATAAGAATTATTTCAAATTGGCGTCCTTGTGAGGAGGCGCCAATTATTTAATAGGCATCCCTAATAAAGACGCAGATTCAATATATTTTTAGAACCACCATCGCAAATCAGATTTTTAAAACAGTTAAGTTTGTGTCATGAACAAGGATGTTTAGTTATTATATTTTCAGATTAAATCAATATAAGTTAAATATGGAAGTCACGACTTCTCGTTTATCGCATCTTCCAAGTTGAAGTAAATTAATATGCTACCTTGCAGAATGCGCAATCTCTTTTAACGTGCGTTCAAGTCATGGACATCAAATCTCATAAGCCTACGGTCAGATGAACATGTTACTGTTCATTTAGATGATGAACAGTAGCACTTAGCTAAATACGGGGTATTTTTAGAAGCTAATAATATGATAATTACGAGGATTTTACAGGGGTCATGAAATTATAAAGATTGTTAATTTTTACTTACATGGATCATAAGATGAATTTTTCAAGATTTAAATTTAATTTATTAAAAAAAATTTCACGACGCCGTAGACGTTAAATAAAAGAAAAATAAATTGGCATCCGTGCGGATGGATGCCAAATCCTAATAGTTATTTACAAAATAAAAATAAAAAAGGGAAACCTTCTACATTGAAAGTAAAAGAAGGGTATATAAGATATTAGCGGCTTTAACAAGGTTTTAGGGGTAGGTAAAAAGAATTTAACATACAGACACTAATTTTTAACATAACATCCACTTCCACATACGTTAATTCCTGCAGAATGATTAAAAAAACTAAAAGAAGGAGAGAAAGGTTTGAAAGAAGAGAGAGTGCTACTCAATGATTAAAGAGAATGTGCACAAAAGATATTAGCAATTTGCAAGGTTAATGGATTACGTGCACTAAAGATATTAGCAATTTTACAAGGTTAATGGATTATTTTAACAAGATTGGCCACAGAGTGCGTTGACGTTAATTCAAACACTTATGAACAGTGCAGTGCCACTTTAAATCTCAATTTCTTGATGTATACACATCGAAATCATGTAATCTATATACCAAATAGAAGAACACGAGAAACTCTACCTAATATAATATTTTATTAATTTTTTATTTGAGAGAATACCTACCTTAAGATTTCAAAAAGGAGATACCATCCGCACGATCACGCTCACCGCCCCGAAAACACTCCCGTAAAATCTCACAGTCAAATCCCTCTCCGATGCCAACGAACAATCCGTCGAAGCGTTGTAGGTTAACTACGCGCTACAAGGCTCTTATATAGATTCGCCGTATAATAAGAAATCCTAATAAAATCTATTTAGTTAATTAGAGTCCTAATTAAATGCTACTACCTTTTATTCATATCTTGCCCAATTCGCCGCCGCCTCCCGCTACTGGAACTCCCTGATCGAACCCATTAGTTCTAGGTTTCTTTGGTTATCCTAATGGGCAACGGACCATGCCCACTTAAGATTAAAATCTCTTAATCTAATCAAATTTTTATTAAATAAGTCCCTATTCGATTTTAAGGCCCAATATAATTTACCTTTATTATTTAGCTTCCGCTATGCATGTTTTATTCAAAAAGTTTTATTCTTCCAAAATTTTATTTTTCATAAATATTATATGACTATTATTATTATTACTTATTCTTTTATTTAAATATACATATATATATTTACCGTATTACTACACCCTCCCCCACTTAAAATAATTTGGTCCCCAAATTCATACGATTCCTTCCAAAACAGGGGGTATAAAACTACCAATCTAAAACATACACTCCACTCTTGCTACAATGATCACCATGTCCATTCATGAAATTAAAAATAAGGTAGGGGTTTAAAGTTACCTTCCAACGTTTGCAGGCTGGCATGCCGCCTTGGTTCACCTTGTTGCTCGTGTCGCGGTGCTTGCTCCTTCGTTAAAGGACAAAGGGCAATCCTATGATCTCCGCTTCCACAACGGATGCACTTGCCAAGCTTCCTCCAACAATTTTCCGATCGATGACTACCTTTATCACAGTGTTCACATCTTTCCTTAACTGGGACAACCTGCTAGTCCCCATTCTTGGGCTTCTTATCTTTGTTTGGACCATTCCCTCCATTTGACCTCTTCTTTCCATTCACATGTTCGCTATTCTTGGAACCATTTGCCAAATCCATCCTAGCAAGCCTTCCTTTGATCCGTTCGGCCATCTCCATGGCATCTTCTAACAGTTGTGCTTTCTTAACTATCTCGGTATACATTTGGATCTCCGTTGGTGCTAATTGAGGAATAAATTCTAGCTACAACCCGTTCAGAAATATCTTAGCTCTCATCTTTTCCGTACAAATCAAATGACGTGCATAGTGAGCTAACCTAGAAAATTGCGCCTCATACTCAGTGACCGATAGTTTTTGTTGTTTCAATGTTGGAAACTCCATAGCCTTCTTCTCTAGGATTCTCTCCGAGAAATACTTCTTGTTAAATTGTTCCAAGGACTCGTTCCATGTCACTTGGTTGTCAGGCAAAATTGCTTCTACCGACTCCCACCATGCCCGGACATCTCTTTCTAGTTGATATGTCCTCAATAAAACCTTTTCTTGATCGGTACATTGCATGACCCGAAAGGTCCTTTCTATCTCTCGAACCCAATTCTCGGCCTCATCCAGGTCAGTAGACCTACTAAACTTAGGGGGATTCATCCCTTGGAAACTCTGATACAAACCCCCCATTCCATGATGAGCTCTACCTTGTGCTACTTGTTGTAACGCCTGAGTCAAACCTTGGACGGTACGCTACATTTCCCTCCATTGAGCACGTTCGGCAGCCATCTTAGCCTGCAAAGTAATTTTTAAACAATAATTATTCATATCTTGACATTAATTTAACGTAGATGAATCATATTTTATTGGTTAGCCCATAGCTCTACCCAAATCTCACGGGATTCCTATAGGATAACTGACAATGACAACTGAACCTATAACTTGGACTTAATGACTTACAGATTTAGAAAAGCCTAGGTTGTGATACCACTTCTGTCAAGCCCCGAACCGATAGCAGTAGAACGTATTGCTCGGAACGTGCAGCAATACAATCGTGTCAATCAGAGCAAACCATAAAGGAACAACGAGATAGATAAAAATATAATTTCATTAAAACTCCAAATATAAGTTCATTACAATTTTGATTCAGACTAATAGACTCAATAAAAGGAAAATTATAAGAGACTCTCAAACTAACTAGACACGACTCTAAGCAAGGCTAGGGGGTTCAACTAAATTGCTAGAGCTCTCTTCACTCTTGCCCTTGCCCATCTTGATTACATTCCTCTTCATTATTACCTGAAAAATATTGAAAAACACTAGGTGAACAACGCTCAATATGACTTAAATCTCTTGATCCAAGCTAGCTTTATATGAATATGCATGCATGAGAGAACAGATAAATGATCGGAGCTACAGTCAAGCACGAGATAGATCATGAAATATGAGACAATTGCCAAGAGTATATCTATGAGCGAAACATGTAGAAGATGTATTACGAATAAGATCTCACGAGAACATATACCATAAGTATGGATTGGCCATACAACAAGGTTCAATAACAAGTGTTTTACCCTTTTCGGGCCAAGTCAAATATCATATCAAGCATATCCTATCACATTCAAATTAGAATTGTCTAGATCAAATCTTGCTTATCATTGGTGCAATGCTACACCTAATCAATCATAGTACCGATATATGACTGGACTTTACTCTTCCCTGGGACCAGATCCGGGCCCCCACAAATATCGTTCTACCATTGAGTGTCAAATTTGGACCCATAGCCCCATATAAATTTCTAGACAATATCCAAGTCAATTAATGGCCAAATAAAATTCCAAGGACCAAGCTTTAAGTAGGACAATTCAGAGAATAAGATTCTAAAGATGGATACATGAACAAGGGTAGTATCGAGTATCTGACATAGAAAAATCACGATAATCTTGGTAATTGGCATCCACTCAGGCCGCCGCGAATTCAAGAATTCGCGTCCACGTATAAGGGCGTCGAATTCGCATCATCCTATCTGGACGTTAATTCATGAAATAGTGACTGATGTATCATATGCTAATTCCATAGCTTCTAGACAATGTCGGGATAGATCTAGGAATTCTCATAGAACACCTACGTTTTAGGGCTCTATGATGGCTGGGTATCATGTTTCTTCAGTGACATGACTAAATAGGTTTTACGGGTTTTTAGGGTACAACCTGGCCAATGATCGAAGAGGGAATCCTTTGATATCGGGGTCTTACGGAGGATTTAGAAAAAGAATTTCTAATCCGACGAGAGGAATTTCCGACGGAAGGTCCTTTAACTCCAAGAAATAAGGTGTATGATGCAGAAAACCAATGAAAACAGGGACTAAGTCTCGTCCATGAGACTATAGTGCCAAGTGACCCGAGGTATGGGTGAAAATAGCGAGGAAAGAGGAAGACAGGAAATTCGCGTCCGTATAAGAAGGCGCTAATTCTAGAATACGCGTCTCTATGGAAAGACGTCAATTCTAGGATTAACCATAATTAAATAAAAATTATTTCAAATTGATGTCCTTGTGAGGAGGCGCCAATTCTTTAATACACATCCCTGATAAAGACGCATATTCAATATATTTTCAGAACCTCCATCACAAATAAGATTTTTAAAACAGTTAAGTTTGTGTCCTGAATAAGGATGTTTAGTTATTATATTTTTAGATTAAATCGATATAAGTTAAATATGGAAGTCACGTCTTCTTGTTTATCACGTCTTCCAAGTTGAAGCAAATTAATATGCAACCTTGCAGAAGGCGCAATGTCTTTTAATGTGCGTCCAAGTCATGGACATCAAATCTAATAAGCCTATGGTCAGATGAACATGTAACTGTTCATTTAGATGATGAACAGTAGCACTTAGCAAAATGCGGGGTATTTTTAGAAACCAATAATATGATAATTACGGGGATTTTACAGGGGTCATGAAATTATAAAGATTGAAATTTTTACTTATTTGGATCATAAAATATGAAATTTTCAAGATTTAAATTTAATTTATTAAAAATAAATTTTGCGATGCCGTTGACGTTAGATTAAATAAAAATAAATTGGCATATGTGCGGATGGACGCCAAATCCTAATAGTGATTTACAAAAATAAAATAAAAAAGGGCAACGTTCTACGTTGAAAGTAAAAGAAGGGTATATAAGATATTAGCTGGTTTAACAAGGTTTTTGGGTAGGTAAAAAGAATTTAACAGACAGACACTAATTCTTAACATAACGTCCATTTTCACGGACGTTAACTCCGATAGAATGATTAAAAAAAACTTAAAGAAGGAGAGAACTGTTTAAAAGAAGAGAGAGTGCTACTCAATGATTAAAGAGGATGTGCACAAAAGATACTAGCAATTTTACAAGGTTAATGGATTATTTTAACAAGGATCGGTGACAGAGTGCGTCGACGTTAATTCAAACAAACAGTGCAGAGCCACTTTAAATCTCAATTTCTTGGTGTATGCACACCGAAATGTATTCTATATACCAAATTGAAAAGCACGGAAAACTGTATCTAACTTGATACCTTATTAAATTTTTACTCGAGAGAATACCTATCTTAGGATGTCCAAACGGAGATACCACCCGCACGATCACGATCACCGCCCCGGGAACACCCCCGTAAAATCTCACGATCAAATCTCTCTCCGACGCCCACGAACAATCCATCGAAGCGTTGTAAGTTAACTACGCGCTACAGGGCTCTTATATAGATTCGCCATATAATAAGAAATCCTAATAAAATCTATTTAGTTAATTAGAGTCCTAATTAAATGCTACTACCTTTTATTCTTATCTTACCCAATTCGCCGCCGCCTCTTGCTACTCGAACTCCCTGACCGAACACATTAGTTCTAGGGTTTCTCTGGTTACCCTAATGGGCCACGGACCATGCCCACTTAAGATTAAAATCTCTTAATCTAATCGAAATTTTATTAATTAAGTCCATATTCGATTTTAAGGTCCAATATAATTTACCTCATTATTTAGCTTCCACAATTCACTTTTTATTTCAAAAAGTTTTATTCTTTCAAAAGTTTATTTTCATAAATATTATATGACTGTTACTATTATTATCATTTATTTATTTATTTAAATACACACACACACACACACACACACACACATATATATATATATATATATATATATATATATATATATATACCGTGTTGCTACTCCCTCCCCCACTTAAAAGAATTTGATCCCCAAATTCACACGATTCCTTCAAAAACAGGGGAGTTTAAAATTACCAATCTAAAACATACACTCTACTCTTGCTACAATGATCACCATGCCCATTCATGAAATTATAAATAAGGCAGGGTTTAAAGTTACCTTCTAACGCTTGCAGGCTGGCATGCCGCCTTGGTTCACCTTGTTGCTCGTCTCGCAGCGCTTGCTCCTTCATTAAAGGACAACGGGCAATCCTATGATCTCCGCTTCCACAACGGATGCTCTTGCCAAGCTTCCTCCAACAATTTTCCGATCGATGACTACCTTTATGACAGTGTTCACATCTTTCCATAACTGGGACAACCTGCTGGTCCCCATTCTTGGGCTTCTTATCTTTGTTTGGGCTATTCCCTCCATTCGGCCTCTTCTTTCCATTCACAAGTTCGCTATTCTTGGAACCATTTGCCAAATCCATCCTAGCAAGCCTTCCATTGATCCGTTCGTCCATCTCCATGGCATCTTCTAACAGTTGTGCTTTCTTAACCATCTCGGTATACGTTTGGATCTCCATTGGTGCTAATTGAGGAATAAATTCTATCTTCAACCCGTTCATAAATCTATTAGCTCTCATCTTTTCCGTACAAACCAAATGAGGTGCATAGCGAGCTAACCTAAAAAATTATGCCTCATACTCTGCGACAGATAGTTTTCATTGTTTCAATGCCGCAAACTCCATAGCCTTCTTCTCTCGGATTCTCTCCGAGAAATAGTTCTCGTTAAAGTGTTCCAAGAACTCGTTCCATGTCACTTGGTTGTCGAGCAAAATTGCTTCTATCGACTCCCACCATTCCCGGACATCTCGTTCTAGTTGATATGTCCCCATTAAAACAATTTCTTGATTGGAACATTGCATGACCCAAAAGGTCCTTTCTATCTCTCGAACCCAATTCTTGGCCTCATCCGGGTCAGTAGACCCACTAAACTTAGGGGGATTCATCCCTTGGAGACACCGATACAAATCTCCCATTCCATGATGAGCTCTGCCTTGTGCTACTTGTTGCAACACCTGAGTCAAACGTTGGACAGTACGCTGCATTTCCCTCCACTGAGCACGTTCGGCAGCCATCTTAGCCTTCAAAATAATTTTTAAACAATAATTATTCATATCTTGACATTAATTTAACGTAGATGAAACATATTTTATTGGTTAGCCCATAGCTCTACCCAAATCTCACGGGATTCCTATAGGGTAACTGACAAGGACAACTCAACCAATAACTTGGACTTAATGACCTAGGGATTTAGAAAAGCCTAGACTCTGATACCACTTCTGTCACGTCTCGAATCGATAGTAGTGGAACGCATTGCTCAGAACTTGCAGCGATACAGTCGTGTCAATCAGAGCAAACCATAAGGGAACAACGAGATAGATAAAAATATAATTTCATTAAAAGTCCAAATATAAGTTCATTACAATTTTGATTCAGACTAATAGACTCAATAAAATGAAAATTACAAGAGACTCTCAAACTAACTAGACTCGACTTGAAGCAAGACTATGGGGTTCAACTTAATTGCCAGAGCACTCTATAGGCGCCGGAATGTGGCGGCAGCTATTGTGGTGGGTTGTAGGCCTGGGTTTGTTCCCCCACAAGACTATGAGAAAAGAATGTTCGTCCGTTCATCCACGATCCTACAACGTAAATGTTAAAATAAATAGAACAGTGTGATCGCCAGAGGTTATTACCTTAACCTCACAGGAACGATATGATCGTGCAGGAGTGCCTTCGAACAGGGAGAGTATGGGGTCCTGACTTCTCCATTCTCGGCCGGCCACGGGCGGAGAGCCCTGTTACGTCCTGAAATGCCAAAGATCCTACGAACAGTGACAAAAGCTCATGAAAACAAAAGAAAAATACGCCATTAGTTTGGTGAAGTGTAACATGAGTTCTAACAATAATTAGTAAGAAGAAAATGTAGGCGTGATTACCTGGGGGTTGTGGGAAGGGGGGATGGTCAAGACTTTCGACCACCCACCTTCCCGTTTGTTTAAAGTAGAAAATCTCTAGATGGGGATTTAGTTTATTCTAATATGTTGTGATGCAAGCGGGGAGGGGAATTGCAAAGATGGAACAGAGAACAATGAAGGCGAAAGATCAAACCCGGGAGGGTGGCCAAGCTCGAGGCCACCCGGAAGTGACATTCGGAGTAGGCAATGAACTATCCCAAGCCTTTCAGAATCTTGCCCCCAAGCTTTGACTCTTCTTCTGGCTCGAGAGTTTCATCCACCTCGGAGGTCCCGGCTCCGATCCTCCCGTAACCTCTCTCTCTCCATTTTCTCTAAAAACTCTTCACCCTCCTCCTTTATTCTGTTTTCGAGAGAGGAGTTTTGTGTCTAGGGCTCCCTCTAGAAGCCTCGGATGTTGTGGGAGCAAACGTGGGCGATGAGGGAGAGTTGTGCGAGATGTGGCGAGAGAACGGACCATGTTCTTTGACCAAACCGTTGCAAGAAGGTGGCCAGGGTCCTGGCCTTCCATGAGGGGGTAGGCGGCCAGGGATGTGGCCTTCTAAAGGCCTGGGCGGCCAGACTAGTGGCCTTCTAGGGGATGGGAGCGGCCATCGCCCTTGCCTTCTAACATGCTGGGTGGCTAGGGGTTTGGCCGCCCAGCCCATGGGCCCTTGGCCCCTACAAGTGAGGGTGGCCCAATAACAGGGTGTATTAGGGCTGGACTTAAAAACATGAAACGATGATAACCCGAGTAAAATGATTGTGTCACTCATATGACGGTCTAACTGGGGATCCGTGGGATGTCCAAAATTATGCGTCTACAAATACCCCTCCGGAACCCCCGTTTTGTAAGGGAGCCTCGTGAACTGAAAAATGGGTGTTTCGGTAAAGAAACAAGCCTAATTGGGACAGCCCGCTCGAGAAAATTCTTGAGCGGAAATTGAGCTTCATGTAGGATCACATGAGCATTGAGTGATAGGATAAGTCATTGGAGAAGGAAGGAAGGACATTAGTCTAAGAGGGCTTGTATCTGCAGTCCATGGGACCCCCTAGCATAGCGCTGCGGGACTTGAGGGGACGAACGCAATCCAGCTCAAGGAGATAGAAGTCCTAAAACAGGAGTAAATAAAAATCAGGATAGGAGAAACAATGCCCTGTCACATCTCAAAAATACTCAAAACGGTCATACACAAAACACGCTTTCGGCTAGTTGAATCGGAGTGGAATCACGTAGACTCATTCATACAAATTTAGTGAAATCGAGATACATGGGTAATCGGCGCGGGGCCAAGGGACCACGAGGCGGTCAAAACAACGTGATGTTCCCTGCTTCGCTTATAGATTCTGAGAATGCTATGCATGCGTGCATTTTTTCTTTGGGGCTAAAAGGACCTATATGATGCATGCTAGGTTTAAAGGGGAAAAACCTATCTAATACAAGGCCGGAGGGTTTATTTGCCTACCTTCGAACTGATCGGTCAAGAGTTCAAGATTCTATCATCCTGTGCTCGATGACAGACGTAGTCTGGAACCTGATGGGGATCCATCGTTCCACGTTCGTTTTTAATCGTAGTCAAGAATTCGGGAAGTATGTCATCCCATTTTGGGTAGCAGGCGGCTATCGAATAGCATAAGGAGTATAAACTCTTCATAGTTTTCATTAAAGAGGAACTCGGAGTTTATACGCCCGAAGCTATTAGCCTCCGACGTTCTATCTAGAATGCAATGGTTTTTATGATGACGTCGCCAAGTTTGGATAGCCATTCTTGGTACCTGCAACTGCATTAACACACATTAGACCAGTTTACACATTAAAAATAATGACGATGAAAATAGCATTGGATAGTTAAACTATGAACTTGATCAAACAGAGCCATGCCCCCCTTTCATAAATTCAAGGCGGCCAAAGGGCCTGCCTTCTTCAAGGATTAGGCAGTCATACGGGTGGCTATCTGGAGTTGGGTGGGCGGCCAGTGGCTTGGCCGCCCACCTGTTTTTATCCTGTAAATGACAGGAGTCCAGAACAAGTGGGACTCTTGGCGATAAATGCCGGAGGCAGGGTGCCCCTGGTTATCAATCTAAGGTTCACGCAAAAGAAGGCTGATACCATCAAGAGAGGATCCCCATGATGGCGTATGCTTCCTCCAATCTGTCCGAGAGCACCGAGCTCAGCGTCCTCTCAGAGATGAAGGGACACTTGAGCGAGCTCGTGAAGAACGGCAAGGTGAGGGCCGTGGCCTGTGTGTGTTAGCAACTAATTTTAGATATTCATGATTAGCTTTTGATTATTATGTTCTTCTCTTCTCTATTATGCAACTTGTTCCAGCCTTCCAGGGGGCAAGGCACGCCCGCCGCTATGGGTCGCTTCATGATCTACTGGCGGCGATCATGCCCGCCATGAGGGTATATATGCATCACTGGCATCTGACACGCCTAGTCGTCATGGCTAAGCGTTTTACAAGCATGAGGTGGAATTGGGAGGCCCTAGGCGCATTGATCGAGCTATGGCATTCAGAGACCCACACCTTTGTGTTCCTCGAGTTTGAGGCCTCGGTGTTGGTGAAAGAGATTGACTTCCTCTTCCAATGGAGTGACTTGGATGGAGGTGACCTGCTCGACCTCCCTCCTTGGGAGGAAGTCCTTGCCGAGATTGTGCGTGATAAGAAAGAGGTTCGGCGGATGACAGGCAAACGAGGGATACTAGTCGACCACCTAGCCGGATGGATACTAGGCCAGGTGAAAGATAGGTCAGTGGAGGCAGACCGACTGATGCGAGGATTGACACTGTGCCTCGGCGGGGCGTTACTTTTCTCCACGTCCGGAAACGTGCTGAGGCGAGAGCATGTGGGGCCACTTACCCTCCTATGGATCGGGTGCTCCATCTCCAAGGTAGTACTTGCTCATTTGTATTGCAGGCTCACACAGATGAGCTTAGGCAGAAGCACCATGGGGAGCCTTTACCTACTGCAGGTGTGGATGGAGATCCATTTGAGCTTCGACTTTGATGACACGGTGACCACTGCCTCCCGAATCTTTGAGAAGAGCGCACTCTATCCAGCTAGGGCCATCTTTGGTCCCGAAGATCAAGTGACATGCAAGATAACATTTTTGAAGACTAGAGATGATTGGTGAGATTATCTGAACTTCCTACCCATGGACCACTTTGGGCACTGATTGTGTCCAAGGGCTCGACACTAGCCCCCTCGACTGATTACCGGAAACATACTATAAACCATGGGATATGATGAACACTGACATCGCATTACGCCAAGAGTACTTTTCTTATAAACGAGTGAAAACCATGAGGCTCATCATGAAATTATTACATGCTTGTTACATGACATTCTAGTGCATAGCCTTTACGGTTATGAAAAGTGAAAAGTGTGTTCTCGTTACATGCAAGTGCATTCTCGTTCATGAAAGGCCACATTACATTCTTACTTGATCATGCTCTTATATCATCTCAAATCTATTATCTTGATCACATCATGTTGTTTATGTTACTTTGGTTTTATACGCGTGATTTATCGCCATTTTCTTTTATCTTACTTCCTTGAGCTAAAATGCTAATTACTTAAAATATTACATTCATGTTGATACGAAGATGCCTACTAGGCAAGTGTGCTCATTCCCTACTTTTCAATCATTTTCAAGAAATTCTAGCGGGTCGGATTCGGATTACTCAAGTAGCGGATCCGAGAGCGAATGAAGAAAGAGTAAAGCCATAGACATGAGTCTTTACAATTAGTCATGAGTCATGATGTAATTTTCATTTTTCTTGAGCCTAGATAATATTGATGTTAAATGAGTCAAGAGTCAACATTATGTAAACTTTTGATTATCATCTGTAGATGCGAGATGAACCTTTTTGGTGCTCCCAAGAGATATTATCCCGCCACGCCGGAGGGCGGCTAGGGTTTTATCCTTATAAAAGGGCCCTCTTGGGGTATGAGGTGAAGACCTGCCTTATAAGTACTCGGTTGCTTTCTCAACATCTGATGTGAGACTAATCCTGTGACCCTAGGTCTGCTACACAAGCGCCCCCCCCCCCCTTGAGAAGGCAAGCGAGTGCGCGAGAGCTCAGGGTTCCCACAGACAGCGCCACTTTGTAGATGCAAGATGACCCTTTTTGGTGCCCCCAAGAGATATTGTCCCTACCACGCCGGAGGGCGACTAGGGTTTTGTCCTTGTAAAAGGGCCCTCTTGGGGTAGGAGGTGAAGACCTGCCTTATAAGCACTCGGTTGCTTTCTCAACATCCGATGTGGGACTAATCCTGTGACCCTAGGTCCACTACACAAGCCCCCCCCCTTGAGAAGGCAAGCGAGTGCGCGAGAGCCCAGGGTTCCCACAGACGGCGCTAGATGAAGAGGGGCGATCTCGCACAGCTCCTAACCAGGGAAGAGAATGACCACGTACCATTGAAGTGTGAACTGCAAGAAGGGAAACGAGTCAGAGGTGCCCAGGGATAGATCCCCGGGGAAGACCCTCTGATGCTTAAGTCAGCAAAGTAGTAGAGCTCTGGTGCGAAGGGAATAGTTAGAAGGAAGGCAAGAGCCAAAACCCTGAGCAGATGAAGAGGGGCGATCTCGTACTTCTCTTGAGCGGGGAAGAGGATGACCACGTACCCTTGAAGTGTGAACTACAAGAAGGGAAACGAGTCAGAGGTGCCCAGGGATAGATCCCCGAGGAAGACCCTCCGATGCTTAAGTCAGCAAAGTAGTAGAGCTCTGGTGCGAAGGGAATAGTTAGGAGGAAGGTGGGAGCGCGAGATCCCTTTCCACCAAAAGGTGAAGTGGTTCCTGCTCAGGGTTTTGGCTCTTACCCTGCTTACCTCTTGTAGTAGGGCTTTTCCAGTTTAAATAGTGGCCCGTTGTGCGACTGATCCTTGTAAGCGGAGGAGTCTCAGGGGGGGGTTACGTCTTTCATGCGGGCTCCTTATAGCACGCAGGATCTTGGTCTCCCCTATCCCCTTGAGATTCCTGCCATTAAGGGACTCGCAACGGCCGTACTAATAAGCTTCCATCAGTGAGCCCGAGCGATAGGCACTTGCCCATGAGTGGTCTCCCGAGCAATGAGTGCATGGTCGGGACAGTGAATTGATAGGAGAAACGTTTGCCGTTAATACGTCCACTACCAAATTTAATTATCGGCCCACAAATTAATTAAAAGAAAATAATTAAGTGGTGAGACCGAGTCGAATCCACAGGGAAATTCAGACTTTAAGGTATAAAATCTTGA
Organism: Amorphophallus konjac; assembly: GCA_022559845.1. Taxonomy (NCBI): domain Eukaryota; kingdom Viridiplantae; phylum Streptophyta; class Magnoliopsida; order Alismatales; family Araceae; genus Amorphophallus; species Amorphophallus konjac. The sequence goes on along the minus strand of CM040123.1, from coordinate 209,400,048 downwards.
GTTTTTAGAATTAAAAATTCATGTAAATAGACACTCAAATGAAAGTTGATAAATTAAAATTAACTAACTTAGATGAATGAACTTAAGTAATTAAGACACCAATTGAATTAAACAAATGCAAGAAACACACCACGCTTAGAGAAGACGAAGTGAGAGACGAACATAATGAATAAAAAAAATTGAAACACTTTCACTAAATTAAATCTTAAAGACAGCATGTGCTTGCATCGTACTTATAAACTTAAAACAACTAGGATTGATGAACTAATGAGTTTTGCTTTGAGGAAAGTGATACAATAAAAAAACTAACTAAAAAGGAAATGAGAAGAACTCGATGGAAATATTAGTGAACAAAGAAAGCAGCATTGAAGGGACCTCCGCCCTCCCCTTTTCTCTGTCGCGTAGCCACTGACGCCTGCACAGCAGCAAGGGAAGAAGGCTAGGGGATCAGCACGGTAGAGGAAGTTCCCTGCGGCCCACACATGCTGCAGACGAGCTTGCCAGCGCCACCCTTCTTCACGCCACGGAAGTGCAGTCGCAGTAGAGGGGATCTCACGGCAGCAAGGGACGAAGGCCCACGGACGACAGAAGAAGCTCACCGCGACTGAGAAGTCTCCACACACAAAGGTGACGCTGCACTTTCTCCCCGTCAAACTATTGTGGACGCCATACACGAGCAGCAGAGGGAGCTCGCCACGGCACACGTTGGATGCTGCAGCAGAGGAAACTCGCGACCGACAGAGAACAACAATAGAAAATAATAATCTGCCACAAGGGCTTAAACTCAACAACTAAAAACTCCAAAAACCAAGAACGAACCCCCACACATCCCTTTGTAGATCCCTTTTATAGAGATGAACCTCGCCAAGAGTCCCGCTGCCTCCTCCGGGATCGACGCCATCATCTTTGTCCTGCCGGTATCATCCACCGCGCCCCACATGGCCGCTAGCGAGCATTTCGCCACTCATGCGAGCGTTTACCGCGTTCGTCCTCTCGCAAACGGCATCGGCACCCTTGCATTTGCAGATTATTCTGTAACCACACGAATACCCTCTGCTATTCCTGTGGCGTCCGCCTTCCTTATCACGTCGACGGCGTCCATGTGAATCCCATCGCATGCCGCTATTCCCGCGGTGACCACAGAGATGCCAACGCTATCGCAACACCCAGCCAGCACACCCATCGCCAGCCAATGTGAACGTCACCCTCGCGATGTGAAGGCCACCTATGCACGTAGCAGCCATTTCCATGTCTGTCTATTCTCACGAATGGCACATCAAACCGCAGCCTTCGTGCACGTGCAAATCAAGCCGATAGTCTTGCCAATGCATGCATATGCCTCTTGCTTGGCCATGCACGTGATGTCCTTATACATTCCTGTTATACTGCCACCACCTTGCTGCCTCATGCCCCACATGGCCCTCTACGTGAAGGAAGCCCAATACCACCATGCATGTGTTTCATGTATACAACAAGCCTTTGAGCCCTTTTAAATAGCTGCCAAAGAAATTCCACTTGACCTGCTGGTTGAGCCTTCCGATCCCCATATAGCATTGCACCTGTCATTAGAGAAATACATATGTGATATCAAACGTTGTTAATCAATGTAAATCTCATTACACAAATTACTCCCAAATAATTGTTGTTTTCTATGAGAACTCACATATTAACAGAAATCTATTTTTTTCTGAACATCTTCACACATAATCACAATTTTGTTTAGAATTATCTCCCAAGCATACAGAAATAATATGTGAAAATATGAAGTTATCACACCCCCAAACTTAGTCATTACTGGTCCCTTAGTAATGCAAACAATTATAAACTTAGGACCAACAAGAGTTCATAAATCACATTTCATGACAAGAATATGAGCATCATGATTTAACTAAAGAATACTACAAGTTCAAGCAATATATGTTAGGAGTAAACTTCGTCAATCCATGTCTTTAGACACTTCCTCAAGTTACACACAATTTTTTTATCTTTTTGTGTACATGTGTTCAATTTGATTAGTGGACATCAGTCAGCTGGATGCATGAGACTTCTATCTATTACTTAACGATGATTTTCAATTCTACATATTTCAAATCAGACTCTCGAATTACAGGTAGCTTCACTCTGCCTTATTTCATCATCATTTTTTTTCATCAAAATTTTTTTTTCTTCATGGTGCTGCCCATTCCTTCACCGTTTGACGCGAACCTCAACTCTTGCCTTAGGAGAAGCAAGCCTGGTTACTAAGATCAGAATCATTTTCCATGATTTTATTATAATTTTTTTTATTTTTTTTGGTGCTTTGCACTTATTTGTAGGCAGGTAGCTTTTTCCTCACGATTGATCTTCAATGACTAGGCAGAATTATCAATCATCGCCTAAGTATTAAGCAAAAATCTCATCATCCTTATGTTTAATACCCACTATTCTCATTAGTGTGCAAATGTGTGTGAGTTCAAAAATTTGAGTGAATTCCGAGGAAGATGCTAAAAACATAACCAACTAATTCATCCCTTACTCACTGCTATCATAAGTGGATATTCTAAGCCTTATCATTTTGACAAGTTTCTTATCATGAAATATGAGCATGAAGGACTTAGTTAGGAGTGTAATTGAAATTTTTTTTTGAACTTTGAAAATTATTCTCTCCCGCAACTTAAGTGGCATTGTCCTCAATGGCATGATCAATATATAAAAAAAACTTGAACAATATAGATGGGAATGCATTGAGAGGGAAAGGTACAACCTGGGCAAGATGAAGGTGCCTCCATAGATAGGTTGCTGTAGCCTCCTACAAAAAAGAAAAAAAATGACTCAATAATAATTGAGAAAAATATTAGGTTGCCTCTCAACAAGCGCTAAATTTAACGTCTTCAGCCAGACGCATGAGAGTTCAATGAGTATTAGAAAAATCAATTGTGTCCTCAGTCATGTCATTTGAGAGCCCCTCAATGTAGGGTTTAAGTCTTTGCCTATTGACTTTAAATGTATTCCCACTTTTAGGATCAAGGATTTCAACAGCACCATGGGGAAATACATTAACCATAATGTATGGCCCATCCCATCTAGATCTGAGCTTCCCAGGAAAAAGTTTCAATTTGGAGTTGAATAACCAGACTTTTTGATTAGGTTCGAATGTTTTACTTGCAATGTGTCTGTCATGGAAATCTTTCATCCTAGCCTTATAAATTCTGGAATTCTCATAAGATTCCTTACGAAGCTCATCTAGCTCACTTAGTTGCAGGGCCCTGTGTGTTCCAGCTTGGGCCAAATCCTAATTAAATTGCTCAATCGCCCAATAAGCCTTGTGTTGCAGTTCCATTGGGAGGTGGCAGGCTTTTCCATAGATCAATCTAAAAGGTGACATTCCAATGGGGGTCTTATAGGCCGTTCTGTAAGCCCATAATGCATCATCCAATCTCTCAGCCCAGTCCTTCCTATCAGTCCTCACAGTCTTTTGTAAAATATTTTTGATTTCTTGATTGGAAACTTTCACCTGCCCACACTAGTTTGGGGATGATATAGTGTGGCCACTTTATGGGTGATCCCATACTTTTTCAGCAAGCTTTTGAATTGGTAGTTGGTAAAGTGGCTACCCCCATCACTAATTATGGCCCTAGGGAATCCAAACATAGAGAAAATATTCTTTTGCACAAATTTGATGACCACTTTGTGGTCATTGGTTCTAGTTGCTACAGCTTCAATCCATTTTGAAACATAATCAACAACTACTAGAATGTACTCATGCCCATAAGATGGTGGGAATGGTCCCATGAAATCGATTCCCCAAACATGAAAAATTTCTACCACCAAGATAGGGTTTAGGGGCATCATGTCTCTTCGAGAGATATACCCTATAGTTTGACACTTTGGGCAGGATTGACTAAAAGCATGGGCATCTCTAAAGAGAGTGGGCCAATAAAAACCACTATGGAGGACTTTTGCAGCAGTTTTCTTTCCAGAAAAATGTCCCCCGCAAGCAAGAGTATGGCAGAAGGTGAGAATGCTTTGATGCTCATTTTCAGGAACACACCTTCGAATGACATTATCAGCACAGATACAGAATAATTCCGGGTCCTCCCAAAAGTAATGTCTTATCTGAGCAAAGAATCTATCCTTCTCATTCTTAGACCAACCTTCAGTGGTCAATCCAACTGCCAGATAATTAACAATATCATCATACCAAGGAGATTTGATGTGGTTAATGGACAAGAGTTGTTCATCTGGAAAATAGTCTCTCATGGGCCCATTTTCTTGCACAGGAATCCTGGAAAGATGATCAGCCACCACATTCTTAGACCCTTTTTTATCCCGAATTTCAATGTCAAATTCTTGCAGGAGTAAGATCCATCTAATCAAACGGGGCTTTGCTTCTTTCTTAGTCATTAGGTATATCAAGGCTGAGTGATCAGAGTAGATGATGACCTTGGACCCTAATAGGTATGATCTGAATTTTTCAAGGGCAAACACCACAGCCAAGAGTTCCTTTTCTACGGTGGTGTAATTCAGTTTGGCATCGCCAAGTGTGCGGCTAGCATAGTAAATCACCACGGGACGCTTATCAATCCTCTGCCCTAAAACTGCACCTATAGCAAAATCAGATGCATCGCACATGATCTCGAAGGGCAGAGACCAATTAGGTGGCTGAAGAATTGGAGCTTTGGTCAGAGCCTCCTTCAAAACATTGAAACCCTCTAAACATGGTTCATCAAGATGGAAAGGGACATCTTTGGCTAGGAGGAGGGTTAAAGGTCGGGCAATTTGAGAAAATTTTTGGATAAATCGGCGATAGAAGCCGACATGGCCAAGGAAAGATTGAATTTGCTTAACTGAGGTGGGTGGAAGAAGATTGGAGATGATGTCAATTTTTGCCTTATCAACCTCTATACCCCGATTAGAAACTATGTGGCCCAAGACTATGCCCTCTTTCACCATAAAGTGACTCTTCTCCCAACTCAAAATCAACCTCTTTTCTATGCATCTCTCAAGAATCCTTGTAAGATTATCCAGGCATGCTTCAAAAGAATCTCCAAAAACTGAGAAATCATCCATAAAAATTTCCAAGAAGTCCCCCACCATATCCGAGAAAATGGCCATCATGCATATCTAAAAAGTAGCTGGAGCATTACACAACCCAAATGGCATTCTCCTAAATGCAAATGTCCCATACGGACATGTGAATGTGGTCTTTTCTTGATCCCCTGGGTAAATGGCCACTTGGTTATATCCTGAATAACCATCCAAAAAATAGAAATATATTTGGCCAGCTAATTTCTCCAAGATTTGGTCAATGAAGGGTAGAGGAAAATGGTCTTTCTTAGTGGCAGCATTCAATTTTTTGTAGTCTATGCATACCCTCCACCATGTGGGTAATCTAGTGGGTACCAATTCCCCTTTCTCATTGCTCACTACAGTGAGCCCAGCTTTCTTAGGCACTACTTGAGTTGGACTTACCCATTGACTATCAGAAATTGGATATATGATTCCAACATCAAGCCACTTAACCACCTCTTTCTTAACCACTTCTTTCATGTGAGGGTTCAGTCTTCTATGTATCTCCCTAGTTGGCTTTGCATTATCCTCCAAATAAATGTGATGCATGCACACCGATGAACATATCCCCTTAAGATCAACCACTGACCAACCTATGGCTTCCTTATGACTCTTGAGGACATCAATCAATTGGTCCTCCTGAGTGGATGTCAAATCAGATGCTATAATGACAGGCAAAGTCCTCTCAGGCCCTAAGAAGACATATTTTAGAGAATCCGGCAAGGGCTTTAAGTCTAGCTGTGGTGGGGCTTGGATGGAGGGAATTGGAGGTTCATGTTTCAAATCAGACAAATGTTCAAGCTTAGTGGGCCAAGATGCGGTGGGTTCAAGAGCATGGACCTCTGAAATGGGCTCTTTGTCTTCAGCCATGTCAAAATTTTCAAGTTGGGTCAAGGGAGGGTCAGTCTCTACAATCTCATCTATCACATCAATGGTATAACAATCTTCCTCCTCTCTCATGTGTTTAGAGGCTTTGAAGACATTGAGTGTTACCTTTTGATCTCCAAAAGAGATATCCATAAGCCCAGACTTACAGTTGATATTGGCATTGGCTGTGGCTAAGAAGGGTCGGCCCAATATAATTGGGCTTTGGGCCAAGTCTGCCTTAGAATCCATGTCAAGGATTAAGAAGTCAATAGGAAAATAGCATGTGTCTATCTTGACAAGGACATCTTCTACCAATCCCCTAGGTGTTCTAACAGATCGATCAGCCAATTGAAGAATGACAGGGGTTGATTTAAGTTCTCCCATCCCAAACTTTTGGTACACAGATGTCGGAAGAAGATTCACACTCGCTCCCAAATCCAACAAAGCCTTGTCAAAGGTGACCCCCCCAATGGCACAAGATATGAGTGGGGCACCAGGATCCTTCATCTTTTGAGAGAGTTGGTTCAGTAAGACAACACTTACATCTTCAAACAACATAATTCTTTTCGGATTTGTCTTTAGTTCCCTCTTTTGAGTGCACATTTCTTTGAGAAATTTGGCATATGCAGGAACATGTTGGATTGCATCTAGAAGAGGAATGTTGATATGGACTTGTTTGAACAACTTCATCAATTCTTCATTTTGAGCTTGAATGTTCTTCTTTTTCTTTTCTTTTCTAGCTTCCAAGGCAGTGGGGAAGGGAATCTTGGGTTGGTATGTTTCGGGTGATTCATCAATTCCTGTCTTTCCTTTTTCTTTATTGACTCCTTCATTATCCACTATGGGGATGGTAATGGATTCTTCTTCTTCTTGGGCTTGGCTGGATGAGGCTTGATTGGATTCATGAGTCTGATAAGGATCTGACAGAGTTTTACCACTTAAGGCCGAGATGGCCTTGACATTCTCAAATTGGGGGCCCTTTGGAAGATTTGGGCCTTGTTGAAATTGTCCTTGAGGAGCAGGTGGGAGGGGCTGTTGTTGAAAACCTGGAGGATAATTTCGAGGATTAGGCATGGGTTGGCTTGGAAGTTGGCCAGGTTCTCTCCTCACGTTGGTTTCCAAAAGTTGGCCAAGCTCGGCCGGCTGATTTGTTTTAATTAGATTCCTATCCCGCTCCTTTTAAATACACACATGCATAAACATGTGAATGAAAGACAAGGGAGATGAAAGAATGAGAAATACTAACCGTGATCGCCACCAAGGTTCCAACAACGCCAAAGGATGAAGAAGTGTAAAGAACGACGCCGTGTATCTTGGAAAGAAAACTTGATCGCGCTTGAAACGGGGTGCGGGGAATTTGTGGATTCAAACCTCCTCTCCTTCCAGCCGGCTAGATGAAGAGGGCCTCACGTTGTATTCATGCTCTCCTGCAAAACAAAGATGAAACACAAAGGTAAAAACCCATTAGAACATGAAGTGTATAAATCTGCCCAAAGTGATAAAATAGCATGAATAATAGGGGGAGAACGCATCGGGGGGAGGTTTTTAACCCCTGTGGAAGGGTGAAAAAGATAGGTGGGTGTGTTGTGCATGTATGAGATTTGAAATCATGAGATTTGATTGAGAGAATAGAGAGAAATCATTGATGTAAAACAGAGAAAAACACATATGTAGCAGAAAATGCAGAAAACTGTGATGATTTATGATTTTGAGGAGACTAGAACTAAGAGTGTAGACCATGAAATCAAGCCCAGAAGGATGTAATGGAAACCTAATACTTCCCTCTCCAAGATAGGGTCAAAGTTGTGAGTTGGAGTTGCAGCATGGCTTCGCCCCACGTCCGGAAAGAGCCCCCCTTTGCAACTGCGAACTGGGCAGTTTTTATAGAGTTTTGTAAGAAAGCCTCATCTTCTTATCACGATTTTCGGAGATAGAGTCTAAGATAAATCAAGTTCTCTGGATCAAACTCGAGATAATACTAAGGACAAGAGATAGGAACAAACGGGGATCAATTCGGAGGAGGATTCTAGAAGATATGGCTCTTGGAAGGTAGCCCCGGAGCCTTATCTGTAGAGTTTTAGTTGAACCAGGATACTTAAATCCTGATCTTGCGACCCAGATCCCAAGTGATATTGCCAATGAAAATTTGATTCCTATGAACCAAATTCAAGATAATATAAAGGGCTAGAAGTAGGAAAAAATGGGGATCAATTTGCATAAGAATTGAAGAAGTTATGGGCTCTGCAAGATAGGCCTGTTGCACAGTTTTCGGGCCAGAGTCCAGCACGAATTAGACTCTCTGGTGTGTGTAACGGTCTATCGTACGACCGTCAGAGTTATGTAACGGACTAGGGTAGGTCCGTCACACTCTGGGGGTCGAACGGGATGATTTCGGATAAGTTTTAGTGTAACGCACCTATACTAGACCGTCACATGGACTCTGACGGTCTAGGGTAGGACCGCCACGCTTTAGGGGTCGAACAGGGCGATTTCGGGCAAGTTTCGATGTGACGATCTATCGTAGGACCGTCACACTGCCCTGGCGGTCTAGGGTAGGGCCGTCACAATGATGGAGGAAGATTTTGGGAAGACTGCGCATGACTTTAGAAATTGAAGCGTATCTCTCAAACGAGGCAGAACTAGCAAAAGTGGTAGAAGAAGAAATTGTAGATAACTAAGAGAGGAACAACGTTTATGAAGAAAGAAAGTTGAGAAAATGATTATAAGAGGGAGAAAATAGGGCTAGAATATAGAGGAAAATTCTGGGACATAGGTGAACAGTGTAGCACACCGGAAAAATGTGAATAGCTCACAATAGGTGTAGAACTGGTCAGCGGCATAGAAGAAGAAATTGTAGATCATTGAAAGATGAACAACTTTTCTGAAGATAACTTTTTGAAAAGAGGGACAGAAGGAGATGAAAAAGGACCACTTTCAGGACTGCGCAGTGAGAGAGAGCCGATTACTTGAGAGAAGCCGGCCTAAATGGGCCGTAAGTTTGACTTGGAAGCTGGAAGTTGATAAGATAAGCTCCAGGGCTCTAGGAAATCATGATCTCTAAGGCTCAAAGGGAATGGAATAATGAAAATTGGCTCGAAATCCATCCAAAGAAGCGCCAAAACAATGGCTAATTCGGGACATCAAAAATGATGAATAAGAGAAATGACGCGACTTGTGGGCTAAAACGGGTGTCAACAGATGCCCCTCCTTGATGTCCGCTTTGCAAGGGAACGAGCGAAAGTGGCGCGGAGACGAAGTGGAAAGGAGATGGAGCGAAAGCGATAGCGACGTGAAATGGAGATGAAGCGGAGATGAAACGGACAGAACTGATAAGCGGGCATCAAGGTAAAAAGACACCCGTCATGACCAACAAGCGACAGGAATTCTCCCGAAAATGCCGAACTAACCACCTAGAATGGATGACAAGGATGAGACATGTCTGGAGAACTAACTAAGGGAGGAAAGGAAATACGACCAGCCTCATCGGGGACACAATCCACAGACAATGAGTGGGTCGGAAGGAACACATCATAAGAGCTGGAAAAGGAGAGATAAAACTGAGATAAAATCCAGACAAGAATCACGCTGGCCAACCAGACCGAGCGGCAAGATCAGAGAAATCATTCAAATTCAGAGTGGAATGTGATTCTCTTATCCAAGAGAGCTTAAGTGCAATTAACCATTGCTGAGGAGAAATCCTTGAACGGATCACGAGACATGAATGCTCAAAATGACATGATGCATGCTGGGCTAAAATAAATAAATCATCAAAACGAATGCAAAGAAAGAAAAAATAGAAAATACTCAAGGATAATATTGCTAAACTGAGCCAAGACGGGGTCAAGAATCTTCTTGCAACCACGGCGTGCGAGACAGAGTCCATCGTCCCCCACCCGACTCAACCGAGCGGCCTATCTAACGATTAACTATATGCTCCTAGATCATCATCGTTTTTGTTAAAGGGGAACATCAGATCCCAGAACACACAGACAACCAGTCGGTCCTTGAGAGGCTATAATAACGTAGATACCATATAGTAATGCAACAATGAGAAGGGATCGAGAGCCATACCTGACTTACTTGCCAAGCGAAACGGCATCTTTTTTAGATTTTCTGATTTTCAAGATTTTTATGAGTTTTCAAATAAGACAACAACAATATGAATGGCCATGATAAACAAGCATGAACGAAAGATAACATAACACAATGATTAACGGAACGACCGACAACACAACAAAACATAACGATCAAACGAATGGAAAACAACACAACAAGACGAACAAGCACATATGCAATGGCATGAGCAAACCACACGTATGCAAGATGAACGTGGTGGATCAACACGGTGGGACAACACATGGTTGGGATAAGAATATGAGGGATAACCACACGGTTGGGACAACACACGAGATATAGAAAGACGACTAACAACATATGCAAGACAACTAACAACATGTGGTGAAGAACAAAATAACATGTGTGGGACAACACGGTGGGACATAGACATGGCGAGACAAGGACACGGCGGGACAAAGGACATAAACAACTACGCCCTTCAATCAAAACCCAAGATCAGAATGAAGCAGAACTGCCAGGTTCATAATCGTGAGGCAAAGCCCTCTCATATAGATATAATCATTGCAAACAAAAGTTGAGAAGGACATAAGCTTCAGAATAGATCGAGAGACATGATTGAAGAAAAGAAGAACAGATCAAAGATGTGGACAGGAGACAGAGCACAAAGATATAGCAAGGAATGTCGGAGTACCTGCAACCTGCACACTTAGCAAACAGATTACGTATCTATTCTCAAAATAAAATGTAAAAGATAAATATTTTTAGATTTTTCAAATTTCTTAATTTTTTTAGATTTTGAAAATATTTGATTTTTTTATTTTTATTTTTCATTTTTTGGAATCTCATTTTTTTGGATTTTTGACAATATCTCATCATGTTTTCTAGATTTTTGATAATATCTCATTTTTTTAGATTTTTGACAATATCTCATTTTTTTTGGATTTTTGAATAGTATTCCGCAGCACCCAAAGACAGGCTCGAACTACTGGCCAGAGATCGCCGTCCCTCCCCTCTCATTAAAGGCTTCCCTTGAGCAGGGCGTGCATGTGAGGGTGGCTTACCACAACCAACCGCCTCTAAAGAACGGTGCCCCTACTAAGGCCATACCCGGGATACAACCCAGCCTAAGAGGGAGAAATAGAAGAAAAATTGGAGACAAGCTTTATGCAGGATGGGAGACATCAGTACTTGAATTCCTTCTAGGGTACTACCCCTCAAAGAGTAGGTCTGTTGCGTCGGGGCTTTGTGTCTTTGATTTTTAGACCCATATTTATCAAGCACGCATGCGATCGGGCTCATGACGTCCCGCGGGGAACTGTACTGCCACTCTTGCCATGCCTTTGATTTATAATTTTGCATATTGATTCATTATTGATTTTGGTAGCCCTTATTGGCCATATATAGCATGAAAGCTCACTTTTCAAGGGTCAAGACTGCGTCTATTTGAGACCTCTTTCATATTAGGGAGCGCCAAAGTTGGTCATCTCATCCATCCATCTCTTGTCCCTGCACTTGGCCAAGCAGAGAAAAGAAAAGACGTTTGTGCATACTCATAGTATGGCCAAAGCAGCAACGGTGTGCCTCAGAGGGATCGGCTATGGGTTGCCGTGTAGTGTGTGAAAAATCCATGCTCAAAGGTCACCCTCAACGATCGAGAAAAGAAACTAAACTCCCAGCGCGGAACTATCACCAGCCCGAGGATGCTGCAGAAGTGAACTCATTCTAAATGAACTAAGCAAATTTCTAAAAGCCAGTTAACCATGTCGAGGAACCAACGTTATAAGCATGTGCAGGTGTAATACTTGCAAAGACGCAGCCCGTCCTGAAGAGCCAAGGCTTCAACGAGGAGACTAGAGCGGGCTTCCTTGTAACGCGCAGCAAAGTAAACAGAACATTCCCATTGTGGTCCCTAAGAACGCCTCCACCTCCAGCTAGACCAGCATCCCTCTTGAAAGCACCATCCACGTTGAGTTTGCAGAGATTGGTGGGGGGGCTTGCCAACGCACCACCCGGGGCTGGCGATGGGAGCTCAACGGAGGACACACACCCCAGGAGCGCAGAGTCCTGAGCTGAATAGGCGATAACCATGCACCCGCAACAGAGATACCTAGCAGGAGCTCTCTCAAATGAAAGATGCACCTTTGAACAATGAATCGGGAGGACATCTCAATACCTTCAAATCTACATTTATTTCTACTACACCATATCTCCCACATAGCCGCAAAGAATAGTGCCCGAGCAATGCAAACGCCCGCAGAGGAGACGTGAATATTAGAAAGGAATTGAGTGATAAACTGCGCACAGGACAAGGTATTTGACCTGCTTCCAAGAAACTCAAGTAGAAAACCCCAGACATCCGATGCCATGTCGCTAAGGAATAGAAGGTGCAAAGTAGATTCATGACTCGGCACAGAGCAACAATGGCATTTGGAACAAAGTCGAACACCACAATGCATGATAGAGTCATCAGTGGGGAGGCAACCATGCATAACTTTCCAGAAAAAAACTGACCATTTGATAGGGATATGGGCAGACCAAATATCTGGACGAAGGAGCTCCCGGGGTGATTTAGTAGTGAAGCGGCCAGATGTAGTAGGACACCAAAGCCACGAGTCCTACAAATTAGATGAGGAGAGAACAAAGTGAAACAAACCTGGGGGGCAGTGCTGCAATGCCAGGGAAAGGTCGCTCGAGTTTGGATCAGACACTGCCTGGTGGACCGTGATCAATTTATCATGAAGCCCGTTCCATAATTGCACAAGGATAAAAGACTGAAGTGGATTGCTGCCCACCCAAACATCATGCCAGAAAGAAGCCAAAGAGTTCATTGGCGATGGAATAACTCTGTGTTGCTCGGCTATAATAGAGGCCGCCGTGATCCAAAAATACATGTCAGGAGCTCCAATAGGAGAGAAGTCTGCAGTGGAATAGTGACAACGATACAAGTGCTTTGCCTTAAAAAATCTAGACCATTGCGAGGAGGAGGTGAGAACGTTCCAAAGCAATTTAACACGGCTGGCCACCTGCATATCATAAATGGTAGTGAGACCCAGGCCCCCACAGTGCTTGTGCTGGTAGATAGTGGTCCAAGCTTTCCAGTGTCTCTTTTGATCACCCTCAAAGGAGCCCCAGAAAAAATTGAAAAACAACTTGTGGATAGCACAGATGACCACCTGTGGGATAGCCAACACCGATAAGGTGTAAATGGGGACATGAGAAAGAACGTGCTTAATAAGGGTAAGACGACCCCCAGCTGATAGTAGGTTGGCTTTCCACACCTAAACTTTTGCAGCAATTATGGCAATCAGATGAGAGAAGTAAACAACCTTAGAACGTCCATAAAAAACTGGAATGCCAAGATAAACAAAGGGAATGTTCTTCCGGTGGAACCCTGTTGCATCCGAGATAACATTGCAAAATCTAGCAGGCGCCTTCCTGTGCACAATAAAAGAACTCTTGGCAACATTCACCAGTTGTCCCGAAGAAGCCTCATAATTTTTAATGAAAGCTATCAGATTGCGGATCATGCCAATGGAACCATTGGAGAAATTCAGAGTATCATCATCAAATAGGAGGTGTGAAATGGGAGTACACCTCCTATAGGACTGAAAGAAGCCGACCCGGCGAGAGGTGAATAATCTCCTAAGGCCTCTGCTAAGGGCTTCTTCAGCGAGGATGAAAAGAGCTGGAGCAATGGGGTCCCCTTGTCGAATGCCCCTGGAGGATTTAATGAAGCCACAAAGAGATCCATTCACCAAAACAGAGAACCAACAGTTAGAAAGTAGAGGATCAATGAGGGAAATGAAGGTCATGGAAAATCCTAACTTAAGCAGAACAGCATAAACGAAGTCCCATTCCATCCAATCATATGCCTTGGCCATGTCCAGCTTAAAGATAACATTCCTGCCATGACATTTACGGCCTAGATCCTGAATCAACTCCCACGCTAAGGCCACATTCTCAATAATATAGCGCCCTTTAACAAAAGCACCTTGTTCCTCATAAAAAAGGGAAGGCAAAAGAATGGAAAGTTTGTCCGTGACAATGCGAGAAATAATCTTATACATGAAGTTGTAGAGGCTAATAGGGCGGTAATCACTGCAGGAAGTGGGGTTGTCCACCTTAGGGATTAGAGCAATAATAGAAGAAGTGAGAGATCTCGACAGCAGATGACCACAAAAGAAGGCTTTGACAGCAGCACAAACATCATCATTAATAATAGACCAGCATAACTGGAAGAAATGGCAAGTAAATCCATCGGGACCCGGCGCACTATCAGGTGACATGCTGAAGATGACATTCTTAATTTCAGTATCATTAGGCACATCACAAAGAGTAGCATTCTATGCAAAGGTGACTAGGGAAGCAATCGGGTCTAGTAAATCAGGATCAATAGTATGAGCATTCGAGGAGAAGGCCGCAGAAAAGTGCTGAACAAACATGTCAGCAACAACATTTTGATGCTCAACCACGTTTTCTGCAGAGTCCTTTAATTGGGCAATATGCGCCTGCCTCCTGTTCGACATAGCACAAGTATGGAAAATTTTAGTGTTTTGATCACCTTCCCGCAGCCATTTCACATGGGCTTTTTGCCTCCAAAACATTTCCTCATGAGAAAGAGCATCCCCCAACTCCCGCTTAGGAAAATGTAGCGCCTCTGCATTATAAGTGGAAGGCTGGGAATCGTAAGTAGCCTGCACATTATGAAACCCATCTTCCTTCTGAGAGCAATGAAGATGTTGCCAAAGACAGAATGGTTCCATTCTCTAAAAAACTGCTTCATGTGCTTAAGTTTAAGAACAATATTAAGAATGGGCAGTGAGGAGATGGGGGTAGAACCCCACGCCGCACGGACATCATCGATAAAGTTGGCATGGGAACACCACATTTGCTGGAAAGTGAAGTGTGAAGGCGGACGAACCTGGGAAGTCATGAACTGAACAAGGATAGGACTATGATCAGAACAAGCCCGAGATAGATGGTGCACCTGAAGCTGTGGGGAAGAGCTAGCCCAAGAGGCATTAAGGAGAATACGATCAAGTCGGGCCCAAATCCCACCCACGGTCCGATCGTTAAACCAAGTGAACTGGTTGCCAGAGAAACCAGCATCCTCCAAACCAGCAGCATCAATGCAATTCTGAAAATACAGAGAAGACCTCTGGAAAGCCTGACGGCCACCTCTCTTTTTAGATGGGTCCAGAATGCTGTTGAAATCCCCCCCAATAATCTAAGGATTGGAACAAGAACCAGAAAAATCAATTAGGTATTGCCACAATGCCATCCGAGTAGTAAGAGAGCAGCTAGCATAAACAATAGTAACGAATAATTTTTTTGGCATGGCAGGACCAGCAACCAGAGTAATAAATTGGTCGTTCACATTCAAAACAGAAAAATCCATCGGTAGGCACCAGAAAAGCCAAATGCGACTCCTACCATTGCAGTTATAAGAATGAGAGGTCATATTCAGTCTCCTCATACACCTTTCAATACGGCCAGCATCAAGCATAGGTTCCAACAGAGCCACAAAGTCAATGTGAAAAGACATAATCAGCAGCTTAAGCCGAGCAATAGACTTAACATTCCCCACACCACGGATATTCCTAAATAAGGCATTCATAATAAACAAGGATGAATAGAGTTGGACGAGGCACTACGGTGAAGTTTACCCCTGGTGAGCACACCATCTGATTGCAAACGACGAGCATCCGAGGTACCAACAAACTGGGAATGAGCAGAAACCACAATAATAGGCTCGTCAGGTAGAGCATCACTACCAGGGATATGTAAAATAGAGCACCTCTCGGGATCCACCAACTGAAGCTCAGGGACTGGTGATAAAGACCCAAATGAAGCTACTCCAATAGGATGTTCCAATCCAAAAGGGTCAAGAGGTTGAACAGCTTTCTCAATCACACTACCAGCAAACTCAACCTCAGGGGCAAAAATTTGGGATGAAGGGAGCTCAGAACCCAATCCGGTATCAGGCAAAGGCTTAACAGCCAAGGCATCCACCAAAGGGTGAACAGACGGCTGTTGTGCAGCTGAACGGGGATGCTGCATTGACTCAAGACCAAACTGCACCGAGGCGGAAGTGGTCGCATGAATGGATGCCTCAGAGCAACCAGGAGGCTGCATCGAGGCAGACACATGATGCGTCAACACAATAAATGCTTGACCAAGGGAAGTTCAAGCCTACCCTGACGCAGGAGAAAAGTGCATCGATGCGGTGGCGGGCGGGGGAACCAGTGCTAGAAGGGAAGGCATCGACGCGTCAACGCCTTCAGTCACCTGCATATCCGAAGGGAGGGGAGGCTACACCGACGCAGGAGTAAGTTGCATCGACGCCTGCACCTCAGAAACCAATTGTTGGTCTGGGACCTCAGCTTGAATAGACACCTGTTGAACAGACGGATGGCCACTGAGGGCCGTCTCCGATTGAACTCAGACATGAACAGAATTCGCCTGCACATCAGAGCTTGTGCGCCCAACAATGGCCTCAAGCACCAGCCCACCCACGTTCACAGCATCATTAACCTAGAGCACATCCACAGCAGATGTACTCGCAGCTACAGCATCAATAGGTCCTGGAACGATTGAAGCTGATTGCATTTGAGGGGTGACACCAACTTTAGTGGGTCGCCATGTTTTCCTAGCAACAACCTGAATTGGGTCAGATGGTTGACCATCAGGATGGCCTTGATCAACCATTTTCTTGCACTTAGAAGCCAGGTGACCCAAGCGCTTGCAAGCAGAGCAGAACAGGGGGGGATTCAAGTAGACCAGCTGCTGCCAATAGCCTCCACCCCAATGCCCAGCCAGACACGGTTAGGCAGACTTATGGAGACGTCCAATTGCACACAAACACGAGCAGCATGTGTCCTAGTCATACACAAAGTGTTCCTATCAAAAGCAAGAATAGGACCAATGCTCCCAGCAATGGTACAGATCATGGCATCATTATAAAAATTAGCTGGAAGGCCGGGCATTTCCCGCCATACAAGAACAAATGGGCAATCCTCATCCGGAGAAAATTCCAAGGTCCACTTGAAGAAACAAAATAAGCTGCCGCGGACATAGAGAGATTCTTAAAGTAAAACTGCAAATAATCCTCCTTGTTCTGAATCTGAGAAGCAGATGATGCCCATCAATAGCACTAAGGATGAAATCCTGCTTGAACTTGAAGCGCTGAGCCAGATGGGATCTGATCTGCTGGAAGGGAGGCTTACCCTGCGGTGTCCTGGCAATGATGGCATGCTCCAGAGGTTTGCAGGACAACATGATTTCTTCCATGGTGAAGAAGGCAGTCGATTCACTGAAGTCAGTAGAGGCAGGGCCATGGGCAACCAGAGGCAGGGCCGGTGGTGAGAGGGACTACAACACCGCCTAAGCAAAGGAGGAAGGCACAGTAGCAGACGCGGCCTTCACCCCAGCAAGAGGACCATCGCACACATCAGCAGGAGCAGAGGGCTGTACACCGGGATCATAGCCAGCAACAGCGGACTAGGGAAGAGCGGGCAGACAGCCAGAAGTTGCAGCAGCGAAGGGGGCCAAAGCCCAAAGCTAGGGCCGGCTGAGGAAGAAACACCTCCAACCACCGCAACAGGAGGGAGGCAGGAGGCAGGAGGCCGGCGAAGGAGAGGTAGGCCGGAGGGCAGGAGGGGGAGGCGCAAGCCCCCCCCCCCCCCATGCCAGCCATGGTGGCGAGGGCAAAGGAGGGCGCAGCCTAGGGCAGAGGTACGACGGCTCCGATCCTATGCTTGGATTCACTCGAGGTTACGGTTGTTGTAGCGTACACGACAGTGAGATCATAGTGCCCATTTTTAGTTCAGTTATTTGTCCATGATTTTTTTTAGTTTAGTCAGTCTGCCATTATCCTTTTATGTCATCAATGTTCAAATTGTCCGGCGAAAATTCGACAGCACCTCCCCTAGACCCAGAGCGCTAGGGGGTGTTAATTAGATACACGCCCACGGAGAAACTCCGAGGCGGCCCCAAAATAAAAAGGATGCGCACGGAAGTGGCAACATCCTAAGGCCCGAGTTGGGCACCGAAACCCCGAGGACTAGGCTAAGAGGGGCTCTCATGACCTGGGAGCTACCACGACCTCGATTCCAAAATGTGGACTTAGATTATCGCCACACTATATGGCCATTAACATTCACCCCTTTAAGGGGAGATCGCCCGGGGGCCATGCTATGAGGAAGCACGCCCCCAAAGATCTGGGGGTGATCGGAAATCCTTCGGAAAAGAGCCATAGAGTGTTAAAAAGATTGGGGAGCAGCCCACAGGGGCTCGAATGAGCATAAATTCTGAGTCATATCCATGAGGATGGCTAAACCCGGAACGCTCCTTGCAGAGCACATTGTGCTTCTACCCAAGAATCGATAGAAATAAAATGACATGAGAAGCTTATTCAGGGGTTGAATCTCATATATCTCACCCCTCCGGCATCATGACTATGAACTAGTCAAATCCCGAAGCGGGGTTTTGAGAGGAGGAAGATCCCCTTTATTGAAATCTGCTCACCGGTAAAAGCCAGCCAACAAAAGAACATTGCAAGTAGGAGAATGAGAAGGGAAGGAACAACATGAGCATCAAAGCATGAACATCACAGGAACTGGAGCATAAAAAAAATCTCCCAAAGGGGAGTGCTTCTTTTTATTCTATATCAGAGAAACGGAGGAGCTATACATCAGAGGAAAGGGAAAAGAATCAAGATACAAAGGAGGAGCAGGGGCCGGAGCTCCCTGCTCCCGTCTCTCACCTCTCCTCTCTCTTTCTCTCTTTTCTCTCTCTTCAGCGTCTGTAGTATAATTCCTTCACCAACATCTCCTCTCTTTTTTCTTCTGCCATGGTCTTGTATTTATAGGGACGCAGGCTCCTCTTGTAGGAGAGAACTCTCGTTTCTGTTTTTTTTTATCATGCTGTTGCTGTTGTTGCTGCTGCTACTACCATTACTTCGAAAGGGGGCACGACGGAGGAGAGGGGGGGCCTTCCCTGCGCGGAGTGGGCTGGCCTCCGGCGGGCTGTGCTCACGTGCCGTTGTCGTGCGGAGGAGATGCACGTGCGTGAGAGGGTCAACGCCATCAATGCTCGTGGCAGGAGGTAAAGAGAAACACGCATGAAGGAGAAGGGTCCGTGTGATTTTTTATTATTTTTTATTTCATTTGGCCCATTCATGTTTGGCCCATTCATGTTTGGGCCCTTTTCCTTTCTCTTCTTCTTCTTCATTTTTTTAGTGCCAACAAATGCCCCCTACCTGTGAGTGTCGCGAACGAGGGACGCGGGAGCGGGGCCTGCGGGTGTAGCCTTTTGCTCAGCAAGTAGTAGATATCGGGGCAGAACATCTTCAGCTTCACGCGAACGATCTCGGCCGCGAACTATATCGATTGGTTCTGACAGAGAATCAGGCGCCAATCAAGATGAAATCGTCAGCATTGGATCTATACCGACGCAAGGATATGTCGTTTATCTAGTCCTAGACAGAAGGTCTAAGCCCTTGGGTAGTATTGATCATCGCGGTGGGACATATGGGTTGGTCCTAACGGGGAGCCAGGTGCCAACGGTTGAATATCTCGAATATCTTTGAATATTTGCTGGCCTGGATGCCGACGGTTGAATATCTTGAATATCTTTGAATGTCTTGAATATCTTGGATGTCTTGGAATATCTTGGAATATGTTGGAGTATCTTGGTTATCGTGGAATATCTTGGAGTATCTTTTGGATATCTTGAACATCTTTGAATAGCTGTTCGCCTGAACGTCGATGGTTCCAGAGCTATCGACTTGGATGCCAATGGTTGCAATGCTGTCGGCTCAGATGTCGATGGTTGAAATGTTGTTGGCTCGAACGCCAATGGTTGAAGAGCTATCGGCTTGGATGTCGATGGTTGAAATGTTGTCAGCTTGGATGCCGTTGGTTGAAATGTTGTCGGCTCGGATGACGATGGTTGAAAAGCTGTCGGGTCGGGTGCCGATGGTTGGAATGCTATTGGCTTGAACGCCAATGGTTAAAATGTTGTCGGCTCGAGTGCCAATGGTTGAATATTATTTCCATGCATTCATCATTCTTCATTCATCATGATTTTCATCATCATTTGTTATCATCATCATTGTTTATCATCATGATCTTTTATCATTTCTTTATCATCATCATTTTTACCCCCACCATTTTTTATCATCATCATCTTTTATCATTTCTTCGTCATCATCATTTTTACCATCACCATTTTTTATGATCATCGTTTTATCGTCATCATTTTTATCATCGTCATTTTTTTATCATCACCATTTTATCATTTTCACTCATCATTAATTTTTTTATCATCTTCATCTTCATTTTTTATCAACATCATTTTTATCATCATTTTTTTATCATCATCATTTTTATAATCATCATTATTTATGTCATCATCGTTATTTTTTTTATCATCATTATTGTTTATCATCATCATCTTTTATCCCTTTTTTATCATCATCATTTTCTTATCATCATTATTTTTCTATCATTATCATTTCATCATTCATTCGATTTTTGTTTAATTCACCCTCTTTACCTGAGCATGCAAGCACTCACTCACAACAGGCATAGAATAGACATATGGGATAGCTCCCCTCTATCAGGGATATGATAAGAACGACGCCCCTGATCCACGGACAGAGTGCGGCCCACGAAGCACAACTAAAGGAGATATGCATTCGTCGAAAGGATATCGCATAACCTATGCGCGTAGTTTAAATCACAATCTGTACCTGAGACAGTTTCTACGTGGTGTGAAAGTGCAGGTATATGAGCAGCGAGCCCTAAACATTTGGATAAGTAGACATTCCAAGTAACACTAAAGAATTACTCTATCGCCTGCACATACATTTCAGGCTTTCAAATTTCGGTAGCTTCACACAGCCCCCTTGTTTGTTTGAATTCAAGACTTCACCGTTTGACGCGAGTTTCCTCGTGTGTCTCAATGGGGATTCCCAGCTACTAGGATTCATCCCTTATCATAATTGTATCGTGGGGTTTGTTTCACCATTTCGCGCGAGTCTCCTAATTTATTTCAGTGGGGATTCCCGACTTCCTGGATTAACACTCCACTCATTCGTCTTTTTTTGCTTTCTCTTTTTTTTGAACGGGGTAGGTAGTTTTTTCCTTACGATTGCCTTTCATGTCAGTGCAAGAATTCAAGAATCTGTAGAGTGTTAGGAAGAAGTTATGAGATCCTTATGGTTAGAAATCGTTGATCACATTGTGTGCAAGGTGTGGAAGTTACGTCTCGGGTGTATTTTGTGAGTTACGGTTGTGAATGACGTCACGGGAAAAGAAAGAAAAACACATAGAAAGCGAGATGTGGAAAATACCGCGAGAGAGGTTTGCTCTCCGTGGGTTTTAACGGAAAGGAAATATGTGGAATTATACCATAAAAGACCGCTGCGGGAAGTTACTCTCTGCGGGTTTGAACAGGAATGGAAATAAAGGAACCACTGCGGGAAGTTACTCTCCACGGGTTTAAATAGAAAATAAAAGAACCGCTGCGGGAAGTGACTCTCCACGGGTTTTAATGGGAAAGGAAATAAAGAAAATGGAACTACTACAGGAAGTTACTCTCAGCGGGTTTTATTGGGAGTGGAAATAAAGAAAATGGAACCGCTGCAGGAAGTTACTCTCCGCGTGTTTTAACGAGAATGGAAATAAAAGAAATGGAAAATCACGCGTGAGTGCGTGTGTGTTGATTGTGTGATCGCCACAGGTCAAAGACCCCAAAATGAAGAAGTATGTGATCACATTTATACCTTAGAAGTGGGAGATCGTTGTGGATTCCTTCTTCCTCTTCCCTTGGCCAACCATGAAGAGGGCTTTCTCTTGGTTACCCTTGTAAGAAAATGAATAAACACCAAGCAGATCAGAACAAAAGTAGTGTAGTATCGATCCCTTGTGATGAAAGTAATGAAATCATGAACAAATACACACTCGGTTGGTTTTAATTCAAACCCCTTTTGATCGCAAAGGATGGGAAAATGATATGATGAAATTAGATTTTGTGCAAAAACACACAAATGCAATGCCTTCTCACGGAGTGAAGTACGACACGAGCGGAAAAACTGAGTGATGCATGCAGCTATCAGAATGAAACAAAGAAGAACAGAAGGGGAAGAAAAAGTTTATTGGGGGCGCCTATGGCGGGCTTCGAGGAGAGCTTCAGCAGCGTGAGGACGACGTGGATGTGTGGGGGGATGAAACGACCTTCTCTTTTGAGCACACGGACCCTCGAAAATTCGGCAGAACCTCCCCTTAAAAACTCACGAGTTTGGGAGAGGATTGGACAGAGTTTCGCCTCCTCTTTGAAGATTTCGAAGCCCCTGATTTTGTGAGAGGGGGTCCTCTATTTATAGGAAAAAATGAGAAGAACGCGTCCAGTATAGGGACGCGTTCATGTAGACGAGTCCCGTTGACCAGACGCATCCAATAATTGAAAATTTATTTCTTTGAAGAACAGGCATCTGCTACCAAGGACGCATTCTTTAAATGCATCTGAGGTCCTAGACGCGTCCACCTTTTCCAAAAAAATGGCACCGAAAGTGTCAAAAGCGAGTGGTTTCGGCGCATAACTTTGACGACTTTACAGACACGTCTGGTCAGAAAGATGTTTTCTATTTTTAAATTTTTCCTGAATTGTTAGCCAAATGCTGACTGAAGAACGCGTTATAGGGGGCTGACACGTTTTTAAGAATGCATCCCCCTAGGCCGCCATGTTTAAGATTTTTCCCAAAAAATTCCTAAAAATAGAGAAAAATATCAAAAAATAGGAAATCACTCAAATAAGTCAAATGTGCGAGCCACTTTAAGGTATCTTGGTGTAATATGAGATTTACTCAATATAATGTCAAAAATGGCGTGTCTACAACGCTAACCACATAGCTATGACTCTTTCCCCTCGACGTATGCACTCACCAAACATTGGTTTCCCCCCTGTGTATAAGCCGTGATGCACACATATCTAGAATTGGGGCAGCATTATTTATTGAAGGAGATAGGGTCCTAGGAAATTCGAAGGAAGTGTATTAGATATATTATAGGCAATCATGCAAGCAGGGCGAGTACGCATTCAAAATTAAACTCATGCAAGAGGGGGTTTATTATTATTCTTTTTTTTAAAATATCAATGAACATCTTTGAATATTTGTGAATCATCTTTGCATATTGCTGAACATCTTTGAGTATGTGTTGGCACGGACACCAACAGTTGAATATATTTGAATAGCTCTGAATATCTTTGAACATCTTTGAACAGCTACCGGCTGGGATGCCGGTGGTTGGGTATCTTGAGAATCTTTGAATATTTTTGAATGTGTGTGTTGGCATGGATGCCAATGGTTGAGAAGCTGTCGGCTTGGGTGCCAATGGTTGCAATGTTGTCGGCTCAGACGCCGATGGTTGAAAAGCTGTCGGTTTAGATGCCAATGGTTAAGGAGCTTTGAATATTTTGTTTGAACATCTTTGAACAACTGTCAGCTTGGACGCCGAAGGTTAAAGAGCTGTAGGCTCAGATGCCGATGGTTGAAGAGTTGTTGGCTTGGATGCCGATGGTTGAGGAGCTTGAATATCTTTGAATATCTTTGAACAGCTGTCGGCCTGGATGCCAATGGTTGGAGAGATGTCGGCTTGGATGCCGATGGTTGAAGAGCTTGGATATTTTTGCACATCTTTGACCAACTATCGGCCTAGATGCCGATGGTTGAGGAGCTGGGATATCTCTGAACATCCTTGAACAGTTGTCGTCCTGGATGCCGATGGTTGACGAGCTTGAATATCTATGAACATCTTTAAACAGCTGTTGGCCTGGACGCCAATGGTTGAAGAGCTGTCAGCTTGGATGTCGATGGTTGAAATTCTGTCGGCTTAGACACCGATGGTTGAGGAGCTGTCGGCTTGGATGCCGATGGTTAAAGAGCTATCGGCTTGGACACCGATAGTTGCATATTTTTAAAATCGTTGATCATCTGTCGGCCCGGCCACCGATAATTGAATATCTTTAAGATTATTGAACATCCGGTTGCTCCTTTCTCACACGGAACGACCTGCGAGGGTTTACGGAGGGCAGGAGCACATCTTCTACGAAGAGGGTTATGAGCATCTTTCACAACATGCTGGAGTGTACATAGCCTTGCTGGATCTTTTAATCCGGGGAGAGTACCTCTCAGTTTTTTTAGCTTCATCATTCGGCTGTCGACCTCGACATTGGCCGACTTTGCTTTTTGTGCCTGTCAACTGGAAGGATGCCAACAATACATTGTAGTATAGGGTGGTAACATCTTTTATCTTCATATATATATATTTTTATCTTCTTCTTCTTCCTTTTATCGGCCCCTAGAAAAGAGCACCATTTGTATCTTGCCTCTCCTTTGGCTTCCTGCCATAATTCGAGAGGCTTGAAATGCCCCTTCAGAGCACATTGTTCCTCGGCTGATGTGGTGAGGCCATAGTGGCCGCCCTCTTAAGGCTGGGCATCTGGTGAGGATGCGGTGGGTCCAGCTTGTAGTAACCCATCTATATTTCACCTTTTTGGACTAGGCTTTCATTAATATCTTTAAATGGATAATAGTTCGCAATGGAATGCCCCCTCTGTTGGTGATAAGGTTAGAATTGAGGGTCATCTTTCCATCTTGCATCACTTGGATTTTTGGGTTCCGAGGGGACAAACTTGTCGTACTCACGGGTGATGAGGACACGCACCGCAGCACATGCCGGGGAATGGGGACACGCCGGAGTCCCTTTAGCACGAGGAGGACGTGGACGCATCGATCAAGGTATCACCTTGGTTTCATGTTTTTAGGCCTTGTTGGGCCCTATTTAGTCCATGTGGACAATTAGTTAGTTGTATTATTGTGTAATGGCTAATAGGCTAGATTAGAGTTAATGGGCTAGAATAGTGGTCAAGAGTTATTGGGCTTTCTTTGGGCTTTGAATGGGCCAATGGGTCAAGAGTGATCTAGTGTGAATGAGTCTGAATGGGTCAGTGAATGAGTGTGAATGGGTCAAGAGTGATCTAGTGTGAATGCTTATGAATGGGTCATGAGAATACAAGTGTGAAAGGGTGGGTTTTTCTTTTGAACATGTGGAAGGGGAGCCCCCCTTCTTGGTCCAAGGAGGTGGCTGCCCCCTTCCTTGACCAAAGAGGAAGAATCCTCCTCTCCCACTCACCTCGGTCAACCAACACACCCCCTCCCTCTCTCTTGGCTTCTCTCCTCTCCCCATGCCTCTCCCCATGCCATTCTATATAAGCACCCATGTATTGTATTGTTGAAGCTAATGAAGAATTGAAGGAAGAAAGAGTTATTTTGATAGAGAGTGATTCTCTTCCCTTGGGTGTGATGCTCAAGATCTAGTTCCTGCGACGGGATCTAGTCGGGGTGCGACTCCCCACGCCGAGGTGCGACGCCGACGCAACCGTTATCGCCGTGTTCATGTGCCGATTCTGATTTGGTTTGTCCAGATCTCACCTCTGGAGTATGAATCACCCATAGTTGTTTTCTGAGAAGATCGGGCTCTGGTGATTTTACCAGAGGTACTTCTGCAAGTCAGGAACGATCTAGCACTAGTTTCGTCTCAATCGGAGGTTCGAATCTCCGGTAACAATTCCGACCGTGAAGCTGCGCAATGCTGTCCGATCCTATAGGCCAGATCTCCACTTCCCTGATACGAGAATCCTAAATATAAACTCTCAGTGCCTTTGGGCCTAAGATTTTAAGTGTTTGTACCTTTTACTATCTTCTTTGCGTCACCACCAATTTCATGCTGATCTGCGATCCGTGATGAGCGTGGCATCGATTTTGGTGAGACTGCGCAGGTCGATCTGTGCAGATCCGACCCGGATCCAGCTTCAACTTGTGGGAGAGCCCGTGCCTTCCTTATCTCAGATATGACCGAACCCTTCAGTCCAGATCTTCCCCTAGGCATTTTTGACGTTCTCCAGCAAGCGGAGATCCAATCCGAGACCGACATCAATTTTCCTTAATTAATTATTTTTACTGTGCAGTTCTGTACGAGCAGAACCTGAGCATTCGTGCAAACCCTGTTGCGCCCAGATCAGAGAATATCTGATCACGCCGTTAAGACCGGGTGTTCTTCAGCCAGTCCTCGATGCGTTCCCACAAATGACATCTTGATCGGAAGCCGGATCAAGCCGTACCGCCTCCTGCAAGCTCACTGCGCAGGGTGACCAGCGCGGGTAGAATCGCTCGGCGGCCAATCGTCACCTCCGATCGGCGGTGACTCGCCTCCTCAGCTTCCAACGAGTGCTGCCCGTCAACCCAAGCTCCAGCAGCCCCAAAAATTGCGCTTGTAGCCTGTTATCTCCCTGCGAGGAGTGGGCAACGTTCTAAAATTGTACCATTAATCATTGTCGTGTATCGGGATTGTCGGATTTGGCCGGGGTTTCTTCCCCACGCGCTAGTCCTGGAGGTACGCGCGACGTTCCTACACTCACATTTGCTTGTTTAGTATATTTTCTTATATGCTACGTTTGTGAGATTAGTCATAGCCAAATTATAAATCACCGCGGTTGTTGTAGATTGCAATTTATGATTAACCCCCAAATTGATAAAAGATGATGATTTTGTTTTAAAACAAGATATCGCACTCAATTAATGATGAAAAAGGGGAAAAATCATATGCAACAATTAAGATCCGTGATAGCCACTGAAGCCAGAGACAAGCCAAACAATAAGAGATTAGGATGGGGCATGTTACATACCTCAGAAATCCATAAAGGGGAGCCGTAGGCCTGGAGATTAACGCGCTATGTCGTCCTAGCGTGTTCTCCAGGTCGCGCTAGCTTCGTATAGTGCGATATCAGACAGGTAGCGGGGTGTATTTGGATTCGTTCCTTCCTTGCTCCAAGGCCGGCCAAGGTGCAAGGGCTCCACGTATCAATCTTCCAGTGCCTGTGAACAATCATAAACAACAAATATAAAGCCCATTAGATCGAGATTTGAGTATAATCTGCCCTTATCCTTAATCAAAAGCATGTAAAAGGGGGGCTCGATTACCTGGGGGTTTGGTGGTTTTTAAACCCCTATGATGGGCAAAAGATAGGTGTGGTGTGTGTGAATGCATGTATTTTGTAAAAGGAGTGTTTTGAAATCAGGATGCAATGCAAAGATTAAAAATCCAGAGGGGAAAAGAAAGATGAAAGAGGAAGAACACAAGGAAAAGCCCTAAATACTCCCTTGAACGTGCGAGGAGCGAGGATTTATTGATTGTGCACGGAGTATTTCCTCCTCCTCGTCAATAACTTGAGTTGCATCATCTTCAAACGACGGCCAAAGGGATGAATTTATAGGAAAGAGGTCGAACATTAACCCTAGGTCGGAGTTGATTCAATCCGATGATTGGCGGCTCAAATCGAGGTAATATTACCGATTAATGAGGGGGAAAGGTTCCTGCTAGGTTTAGAAACCTTCCTGGATAAGAAACACAGTCAGCAACTTACCCAATAAGGCCTCTGAATCGAAATAAGGGAGTCCGGCCTGGGGAGGGACTCTGTCTGATAAGGCGCTATACTTCCATAGCGCGATAATGAATAACGCGCTATGGAGATATAGCGCAACAAGTAAAGGCCCATTAAATGGTATAAAAACGGAGAAAAAACCATTGGGCAGTCATTTAATCAAATGTTGAACGAGAGTAACACCCAAAATGGATGTCACAATGATCAAATGTCAAGAAATAACAACTGATCAAAGGATAATTTTAATTAGATCCACAACGCGCTATGAACAAGAAAGCGATAAGAACAAATAGCGCGGGAATGCCAGACTCGAGACGAGATCCAAGGTATGGAATTGAAGCGTTGGGCCAAGAAAGGGGAAGAAATCCCAGAAAATCAACCAATTAAGGATCAATTGGGGCATCGACTAGGAGAACAAAGAAAATGCTCAATTTATCGGCTAAAATTGGGTGTCTACAGATGCCTCTCCTTGATATCCGCTTTGCAGGGGAGCGAAACGGAGGTGAAACGGAAGCAAAACGGAGATGACACGGAGTGGTAGTGACGAGGAGATGAAGTGAAAATGCAGTAGAGCGGACTGATAAGTGGATATCAAGGAGAAAAGACACCCATTACAACCGACAAAAGATAGGAATGATCCAAAAACTCCGAGCTAACCACAAGGTCAAGCCAGCACCAGTGACTCCTGCCTAGAATGATAAGCAGGGAACAAGAAAAAAAGGAACTGATCAACCTCTTGTACAAAAGAGGCATCCGCAGCGCGTAGCAACTACGAATTTCACTCAGTTAGTGGAATAGACGCGAGCCCAACGGATCCATCGACGCCATCGTGCGGTTCACAGCTAAGGAGTGGATCAAAAGACGGAGATTGGATTAAAAAGGTGATAAGCAAATTCCAGGCAAGGGTCACATCGACCAACAAGATCCAGTGCTCAACTTGGAGCAATCCTTCAAATTCGGAATGGAATTGAATTTCTTAGTTCAAGAACATAAGCAAAATCGATCCTCAATTAGGAAGAAGAATTGGGCATTTATGGATGCAAAAGAAATGGCATGATGCATGCAGGGCTAAAATAAAAAGAAATCCTTAAAACAAATGCAAAGGAACGATAAAATATAAGTTACTCAAGGATAATATTGCTAAATCAAACAAACTCGAGTCAAGAATTATCCGCAATCACGGCGTGCGAGATAGAGTCCATCATCCCCAAATTGTTTTGATCTAATGGCCTATCCGACGATTAACTGCATGTTTCTAGATCATCACTGTTTTTGGTAGAGGGGAACTCAAATCCCGGAACATACAGAGAACCAGCCGGTCCTTGAGATAATAATATGAATAGCATATAGTAATGCAATAAAAGAAGGGACACAAAAATACTTTCCTGATGGCATGGCATATGTTTCTTCTCTTCCTGCAATCTCAATGTTAGGCACAAGCAAATTCAAGCAAATGCAACCTCAATGTTAAGCAAATTCAAGCGATCTCAATGTTTAAGCAAAGTCAAACATAAGCAAACATATAATCAATCACAATGTTTAAGCAAATTCAAGCAAAAGAACACAAGTTCTCATTCATTCATGTCATTCCTCTTCTCTCCCTCCCCCTTTCATTTTCTTATTAATTTACTTATCGCGCTATATGTACATAGCGCGACAGTGTCGCGCTATGAACATGTAGCGCGTCCATTAACCGCAGGTTTTCAAAACTGCCCCCCCCCTTCTATTATTCAAACTTACTCCTTCCCTCTCCCAACTCCTCTCTCGCCTTCTCAGCCTCTCACCAGCCCTAGCCCCCATTTGCATCAATCTGATGGCGGGTGGTGCTCCTCGACGCTCCAAACGGTGTGCCACCCGCGGCCGCCAAAGATCGAACGTGGAAGAGGAACGGGCGCCCCCTCCCGCGGAAGAACCCGCCGACTCGGAGGCGACGGTCTCGGCCCGACTCCAAGGAGACGAAATGGACGTCCACCCAGACGAGGCCGAAGAAGTTGAAGGCGCCCCGGCGGCCGAGGAGGTGGCGGCGGAGCCCGTCGGAGGCGCGGCGGCCCGAAAACGCTGGGTGGTAAGAAAATCACCCTAAACTTGTTTTTGATTTGATTTTTCTTATTTTTTTTCTTTCTTATGTGATGAAAACGGAAAGGGGAATGCCCCTGAAGATCAAAATGTAGGGCAGAATGCCCATAGAACAAATTGCGGGGAACGGGGGTCACCCCCTACCTACAGAAGGGGAACGCGCTATGTCTTCATAGCGCGTTCTTGAATAACGCGCTATGACGATATAGCGCGACATATAACAGCATGCAGGTTTTTCATTTTCTGATTTGCCTTTTATTTGATGATCACAGAAATTGATTATTTCTTCTTTTACGTTGTGTGCAGGGTGTGGAGGGTGCAGTGCGTGCCCGAATTTCTTGGACATTGGTCCGGGCAGCTTACCACGCACTACCGGAGTTTCAAAGGGCCCGCCTCCGCCATATGGGTTTCGGGGAATTTCTGGAAATAGAAGTGCTGAGGGTTGATGTGGGGCTGATAAGGGCCCTAAAAGCCAGATGGGACACCGGATGCAAGGCTTTCCTCTTCCCCTGGGGTCATATGATCCCGACCTTGGAGGATGTCACGCGCATCACCGGGCTGCGGGTGCACGGATCGGCAGTGACGGGCTACACTTACCCTGACTACCGGGAGATGGCGCGCAGGCTGCTGGGCTTGGAGCTGGTGGGTACAGGCCGGACCTCACTAGTGTCGAGGATCGTCCTGCAGGAGAGTCTCGGCCTGTTCCACACACAGAGGGAGGTGGGGGAGACTTCGACAGCTCATGAGAAGAGGCTGGAGGCAGGGGCCAGGGAGAGCTTTACTACTGAGGCAGGCCCACAGGCAGACATGGAGCTGAGGAGGTTCCTCATTCTGCTGATCGGCAAGCTGCTTCTAGCGACCCAGGGCGACGCAGTGAGCTACCGTTTTCTACCCTTATTGGAGGACCTAGACAGAGTGGGACGATATGCCTGGGGTGCGGCAGTCCTAGCCCACTTGTTTGACAGCTTCGGCATCTCCTCACTCCAGTCTTCACTCGGGGGATTCTACCCTCTACTTCAGGTATTTCTCTACACCTCAAACTTGTGAATTATGCACCTGCCTTTTATGTCAATCATATGAGCTATGTTTCAGGTTTGGAGCTACTTATACCTTCCTACCCTCCGACGAGCCTGGGAGGATCGAGGGGACCGACTGCCCCTGGCCAGACGATGGACCCCTACACGAGACGGCCGGTCTCTGAAGGACCAGGTCACCCACATCCAGGAGACGTTAGACATGATGCCCCATATAGAGGTAAGATTGAATTTTTGAAATTGAATTTAGTTATGAGTGGAATTAAGGGCAATGATAAATTGAATTATGCAGGTGGACTGGACTCCTTATCAGGGGAGAGCCGAGGTGATGCCCTGGGTGGAGCTGGCCATCCCTTTCTTCGGGAGAGAGATCTGGCTGCATGCCCTCAACCTGGTTGAGCCACTATACCACAGGTTGATCATGAGGACACTTGGGCTTCATCAGGCGGTGGTGGAGTTTCCGACCCAGGCGACGGACCCACGACCTGGACGACGCTTCCGAGGCCTGCAGGGTACAGACGATTGGCGGCAGCGTGCCCGAGAGCAGTTGGCAGATTGGAAGAAGCATGGCCGAGCAGTCCCTGCAGGAGCACATTCAGATGATGCCTACCTTCAGGCATACTCACAGGCATACGGCAGCCGAGTCTATCAGAGTGCTCGCGGACAGGTATGCCCTTAAATTCAATTGTTGTTGATTATTCAATGTGTGATTAAAAATGTGTTCTTGCAGTTCGACATAGAGGGGAGACTGGCCATGGTACAGGGACTCCTCGATTCCACAGTCCGACAGCGCGAGGAACTCCAGCAAACCGTCGATGAGCTGGTAAGCACTTGAAACTTCGAATGATTCAGATTTGAATTGCAATTAATGATAATGCCTTTTCTTTTCAGCGCGAGGAGCTGGAGGTAGTCCGATCCTCGCACGGTGCTTCATCTTCTACACAGCCCGTCTGCGACCACACCGAGCTAGAGGGCCAGCTTGCCAGTGCAGTGGCTCGGGCGGAGGCAGCCGAGGCCTCCCTCCAGGAGAGAGTGAGCAATCTGTTCTTTTAATCTTAGTCTAGGAGCTTTAACAATTATCAATTATTAATCAAGATTTTGGATGCAGGAACAGGAGCTGCGCGTGGCAGAAGCGGAGCTGAGGCGGCGTGATGCAGAGGAGCTCCCTCGAGATGTAGCAGAGCTGCGCCTTCTCCTCGGGGTGGAGAGGAGTGAGCGGCAGAGAGAGAGAGAGGATCGGGATAGAGAGAGGGAGAGATGGGAGAAAGAGAGAATGGAGCGGGAGCTCGAGAGAGTGGAGCTACGCACTCGATTAGGGATCACCGAGCAGCGAGCAAAGGATGCAGAGGATCGCTACCGACGAGGACGTGAGCGGGCCCAGCGTGAGGGATACTCCCGAGCCTACTCGAGCACAGATTACTTAGTTACTTCTTCTGAGCACCAGCGGAGAGAGGATGCAGAGAGGGGAGCACAGGGTGACAGGGTTTCAGCTTCTCGGGGACAGATGGCTCCTCCTAGGTCTTCCCGGGTAGGACAGGAGGAGGCTGAGAGTTCACATAGAGGGGGAGACCAGGAGGGTCGAGGGGAGAGTTGAGAGTTTGTTGTACCCATCTCATATTTGTACTCTTTTGACATGTTATAGTGGAATGAGACAGTTCTTTGATATATTGTAGCTTGTGTGTTTGCTTTTTCTTTTGCGTGCCTCTTCAAAAGGAATGCCATCAGAAATAGAATGCAATTTTTTTGGAATTTTTTTTTTGAAAATATGCAAATTTTTATAAGGTTTTGAAAAGAATATTTGAAAATTTTTTTTGTTTGGATTTTTGTTTTGGAAATGCCCTTTTTTTTTGGAATTTTGACAACTTATCAAATTTTTCTTAGGATTTTAGCAATATTTCAAATTTTTATGGTTTTTTTTGGCAATAGTCAAATTTTTATGGAGTTTTTGGCAATATTCAAATTTTTATGGAGTTTTCGTTTGGGTTAGACTTTTAATAATGCAGCATCAAAGGGCTTTTAAACCACTGGCTAGGGGTTCTTGTTTCTTCCCCTTTTGCTTAAAACTGCCCAAAGCCGGGCGTGCATTGAAGGGTGGCGCCCTATAATTGGCTGCCCTTGATTAACGGTGCCCCTACCAAGGCCAAACCCGAGGAACATTCGGTCTTAGAAGGAGAAGAGAAGAATAATTGGAGATAAGCTTTACGCAGGATGGGAGACGTCGGGGTTTGAATTCCTTCCAAGATGTTTCCCCTCAAAGAGGTAGTCTGTAGTGCCGGGGCTTTGTGCCTTTGATTTTTAGACCCTTGACATGCATACGACCAGGGTTTTCCCTGCGGAGACTTTACCACTCTTGTCATGCCATAATTCACAATTTTGAATTTATTGAAATTCTGACTTGATTTTCATAATAGCCCTTTTGGCGAGATGTATATCATGAAACTCATATGAAAACTCATATTGATTTTGGGTCAAGACTGCCCCTATTTGAGACTCCTCTCGTATTGGGGATTACCGAGGTTGGTCATCTCATCCGTCAACCTCTTGCCCTTGCATGCGGCCGAGTAAAGAAGAGAAAAAGACTTTCAGGAATACTCATGGCATGGCCAAAGTAGGGACGGTGTTTTAACCAAAGGAGCCGGCTAAGGACGCCGCGAAGTGTGTGGGATGCCCAGCTAAGGGTTGCCCTTAACAAGCAGGGAGAGAACGTTGAATTCCCAGCGCGGGGTTCTTATTAACCAAAGTGCTGCAGTAGCAAGCCTAAAGACTCTTCTTGGAATATTTTAACAAAAGCCTAAGATAAAGGTCTAAAACACCACTTTTGATTTCGTTAAGAAGCACTTTATTTTGAAAATCATGCGTGAAGTAATGAGAAAATGATGTCATAAAATGTTTACTTACGCAAATATGTTACCTTGCGCCCTTTCTTGAAATAAATGTCACGAGAGGCGGGGTTGATCATCGTGGAATAGTCCTCTTTTAGCGCATAAAAGGATTGGAAGTGGCTTAACAAGAAGAAGTGATGCCAAGACCAGACTCAGACGAATAAGGAGAAAAGGAAAAGAGGTGAGGGCTAGAACTCCCTCACTAAGGTGTGGAGACCCTGATCACATGAAAGGTCTACAGAAGAAGCGGAGAATTAGAAAGAGGAGTGAGGACTAAAGCCTCGAAAGTAGTGGGAAAAAGGGCAAATACCCAAGGCAGTGGATGTGGGAGAAGTTGGGTCAGACCCAGAATCAGGAGGAATCAGAAGAAGAAATTGATAGAGGGAAAGAGGCGGATCTGGAGGGTCCGGAGGCAGAGGAGGAGAATCGTGATAGGAGGAATCATCCGGAGGCTCCGGAGGGGTGACGAAAGAAGGGACGCGATGCCCTGAAAAAAAAAATAGGGAAAGAGATGATGGGTAAGGAAGAAGAAAATGAATGATGTGATATTCTGGAAGATCAGAAAGATAATTGGAAGAAAGATGGAGGGTCCGGAGGTTCCGGAGGAAGAAAATGGAAAGGGGCGTCGTGCCTGAAGGAAAGGTATGAAGGATCCGGAGGTTCCGGAGGAATGAGAAGGGAAGGGACGCGATGCCCAAAGAAGAGGGAAATAGAATCCGGAGGTTCCAGAGGATTAAGATGGAAAGGGGCGTCGTGCCCGAGGGGAAAGTCCGGAGGTTCCGGAAGAATAAGGTGGAAAGGGGCGCGATGCCCTGGAAGAAAGTCCGGAGGTTCCGAAAAAATAAGGTGGAAAGGGGCGCGATGCCCTGGAAGAAAGTCCGGAGGTTCCGGAAGAATAAGGTGGAAAGGGGCGCGATGCCCTGGGAAAAAGTCCGGAGACCTCCGGAAGAATAAGGTGGAAAGGGGCGCGATGCCCTGGGAAAAAGTCCGGAGGTTCCGGAAGAATAAGGTGGAAAGGAGCGCGATGCCCGGGGAAAAGATAGAGAGAGTCAGATGGAGAATCCGGAGGTTCCTGAGGGATGAAATCAGGAAGGAGAAGATGGAAAGGGGCGCGATGCCCTGAGAAGAGATTGGAGAGGAGGCAATGCCCGAGTAATGAGGATGAAGATGAATAGGATGGGAAATGCGGAATATCCGGAGGTGCCGGAAGGCGGGGAAGATACAGGTTTGGAAACCCGGGGAGCAGGAGGTGCAAATGTATGCGAATGCAATGTGATGGATGCAATGAATGCAGTGAATAGAATGAATGCATGACAGAAGACGGAAAACAAGAAGAAGATGAAGGGTGAAAAGGAGAGGTCCTCCTCTTTCCCCTGGGAGTGGCCCATGAAGAAAATGTGATAGACAAGAATATGGATGGAATTGAGCGGAAGGTAGATAAGAGAGTGGAAGGCCCCTTAGCGCCAAGATAACTGCCTCTCCACGGCAGTGAAAGAGTATAGCCAATCGGCCCAATGGAAGAAGTTTCGCTAATAAATGACAACCCCCTTGGAAGGCAAGGATCAATGATGTGAGGGAGTTGGAAAGTTGGAACATGAAGTATTGCCATGCCCATTAATTGTGGTGTATAAGAAGTGTTGAACAAAATGGGCATTCGCCCCTTGTATAGAGGAATGGAATCAAGATTTGAAAATTGGAACAAGGGGTGCCCTGCCCGGCCTTTGGGTGACATCAACACCTGGCATTCTCTTCTGAACAATGATGGTGACTTGGCCTCCGCGACCATGCTTGGCACAATAATCCGGATTGGCATCCGGTAAATGAATTCTTGAATCTTGAATCGCATAGCCGTGGCCAAATCTGTCTTGCCCGGCTCTTGATCATCTTCGGCACATATACTTGCAGAAGCACCCACATTCCGAGTAATAGAAGGAGGTGAAGCGGAGGCGGAAGGCTTTGTGAGTGGTGGAGGTATAATGGAAAGTGTTGGCGTAAGTGGAGGCGGAGGTTCAACACATCGAGTTTCTCCCCTTACTTGCAAGCGGTTGAGGTTAGCTTGAGTGCAAAAGGTGGTGGATCCTGCTCAGGATTGACCATAGGTAAGGGTGAAGGGTTAAATGGTAGGGTAGGTAAAGTGGGTTTTAAGGATGGTGGTAATGGGATAACGGGAGGTTGAATTGGGGACAGTTCAATGGTAGGCTCGGTGGAGGCCGATGTGGAGGTTAATGGCTGAATAGGTGGAGGTTTTAAAATGGAAGGTTCAGTGTTGGCTAATAGTGTGAAGGTTGATGGTATAGTGGGTTGAGGTGTAATTGGTGGAGGTTTAATGGGTGAAGGTTTGGTGCGTAGGAAATGCCGAACGGGGCAAGCGGTGTTAGGAGTGGGAGTGGGAATGGGAAGAGACTCAATAGGCGCCGGCGCGGGCGATTGGAATATCGACCCATCGTCGTAACACCAACTAGTCTCATAAACAGGGGTTGAATTAAGGGTGGTTTCCTCCTGAGCAGGGGGTTCATCAAATGAAAGTGGGGGAAGTGGGAAACAAAGGAAACTCGAAAGGGGTGCCTGCTGAGCTTCATCATCATCGTATACTGCCTCGGATTCTTCAGTTGTCGGTTCTTCCTCGCTTGGAATGCCGATACCATAATCATCTCTCCTATCCTTCCATTCTCTCTCCAACTTAGTAATCTCGTCCAAAGCGGCATGGAGAGGATTGACCGGAGCGGTAGGAGCCGTGACCCTCTTTATTTGTTCCTCCATCAAAGTGACTTTATCAAGCAGAGATCGTTGGAGGGGTGTGACTTGAACAACCGAGGGCTGGCAGGGCCTTGAAGGAGGAAGGGCCGCATAAAAAGGCCGTGGAGGGGAGTTGATGGGATGACCCGTAAAAGAACCCGGACGGGCCGGATTGCAAGGAACATAAGGGCCTCGGGGCCGTGATGGAGGAATAGAAGGAGGCGGGTGTCGGATCACCCAAGGAGGAGTGTGAATAGAA
Source organism: Amorphophallus konjac (assembly GCA_022559845.1). Lineage (NCBI taxonomy): Eukaryota > Viridiplantae > Streptophyta > Magnoliopsida > Alismatales > Araceae > Amorphophallus > Amorphophallus konjac. The sequence goes on along the minus strand of CM040123.1, from coordinate 209,363,563 downwards.
GGGGATGGGTAATGGGCTACCCGATTAGGAATATGAGTAGAAGAGGGAGGTGGGTGATGGCCCCCCCGTGGAGGATTGTGAGGAGGATGAGATGAGGGAGATGCACCCTCAACGGCAGCCTTAAGGGCTTGGATCTGTTGAGGGGTGAGATGATCTAATGCATGCAAGATTTGAGAGACTTTCCCATCATTCGGACGAGACGGTCCCGTAGGAATAGTGGCTCGAACTTGAGTAGGGGGACCATGAGGATGGACCTTGCCCATGGGTCGGGCATGACCATAAGAAGGGGGATGCGGTCCCTTGAAAGTATGGTGAGAATGATGAACATGTTGAAATTGAGGGGAAAAGAAAGATGTGCTAGGTTGATCACCCTCATGAACATTAATTGAATTGAACATGTTATTTTGTCTATCAAAGTAAGCCATTATGCAAGCAATTTAATGTGCAAACAATTTGCCAAGGATCACACAAGTTGGAATGGTTACCTTGATTTTTGATGTTTGAACCTTGGTGAATTAATGATTTTATGCAAATTGATATGATTCACACAAGGGGAGGAACCTAGTTTCAAAATGAGATTTAACTCCAATGCCAACTAGGAACACTCTCTCACCACGTATAGACCAACTAATTCAGGACCTCAAAAGGGTACAACCTGCCCGGCGTCCGTGAGGGAATCCACGGGTGCGGGGACTTATGGAGGCTTGATTTAGGAACTTCCAATCCAAAGAGATGGAATGCTCAATGGAGGGTCCTTCCTTCACCAAGGGGGTGTGTGGAATCCTAATGTAGAGAGAGGAGGTCTCTCAAACCAAATGCAAGGATGAATGCAACGCTATGGAAGAAAAATCTAAACTAGCACAATAAAAGGAAAATAGATGAAAGAAGTGAATATACAACAAGAAGTATACAATGATGCAACCAGAGAAGATGGCAATCAGAACCCCGACAGAGGATGTAGGTGAATATATCCTCTGGTGATTATCGCGCTATATGTCCACAGCGCGATCTACAGAAGGCGCTATGGACACATAGCGCGATACTCGACAGTGGGGAAGGGCTCAAAATCCAATAAACACACACACTGATGTACTGATAAGCAAGCAACAAGAGGAATGCACGTGGTAGCACAAAGCGTCCCACCGTGATCGCCAATTTGTAGATTGCAATTTATGATTAACCCCCAAATTGATAAAAGATGATGATTTTGTTTTAAAACAAGATATCGCACTCAATTAATGATGAAAAAGGGGAAAAATCATATGCAATAATTAAGATCCGTGATCGCCACTGAAGCCAGAGACATGCCAAACAATAAGAGATTAGGATGGGGCATGTTACATACCTCAGAAATCCATAAAGGGGAGCCGTAGGCCTGGAGATTAACGCGCTATGTCGTCCTAGCGCGTTCTCCAGGTCACGCTAGCTTCGTATAGTGCGATATCAGACAGGTAGCGGGGTGTATTTGGATTCGTTCCTTCCTTGCTCCAAGGCCGGCCAAGGTGCAAGGGCTCCACGTATCAATCTTCCAGTGCCTGTGAACAATCATAAACAACAAATATAAAGCCCATTAGATCGAGATTTGAGTATAATCTGCCCTTATCCTTAATCAAAAGCATGTAAAAGGGGGGCTCGATTACCTGGGGGTTTAGTGGTTTTTAAACCCCTATGGATGGGCAAAAGATAGGTGTGGTGTGTGTGAATGCATGTATTTTGTAAAAGGAGTGTTTTGAAATCAGGATGCAATGCAAAGATTAAAAATCCGGAGGGGAAAAAAAAGATGAAAGAGGAAGAACACAAGGAAAAGCCCTAAATACTCCCTTGAACGTGCGAGGAGCGAGGATTTATTGATTGTGCACGGAGTATTTCCTCCTCCTCGTCAATAACTCGAGTTGCATCATCTTCAAACGACGGCCAAAGGGATGAATTTATAGGAAAGAGGTCGAACATTAACCCTAGGTCGGAGTTGATTCAATCCGATGATTGGCGGCTCAAATCGAGGTAATATTGCCGATTAATGAGGGGGAAAGGTTCCTGCTAGGTTTAGAAACCTTCCTGGATAAGAAACACAGTCAGCAACTTACCCAATAAGGCCTCTGAATCGAAATAAGGGAGTCCGGCCTGGGGAGGGACTCTGTCTGATAAGGCGCTATACTTCCATAGCGCGATAATGAATAACGCGCTATGGAGATATAGCGCAACAAGTAAAGGCCCATTAAATGGTATAAAAACGGAGAAAAAACCATTGGGCAGTCATTTAATCAAATGTTGAATGAGAGTAACACCCAAAATGGATGTCACAATGATCAAATGTCAAGAAATAACAACTGATCAAAGGATAATTTTAATTAGATCCACAACGCGCTATGAACAAGAAAGCGATAAGAACAAATAGCGCGGGAATGCCAGACTCGAGACGAGATCCAAGGTATGGAATTGAAGCGTTGGGCCAAGAAAGGGGAAGAAATCCCAGAAAATCAACCAATTAAGGATCAATTGGGGCATCGACTAGGAGAACAAAGAAAATGCTCAATTTATCGGCTAAAATTGGGTGTCTACAGTTGTGAGCGTGAGTTCTCGTCCCATAGCCCAGTCGAGCACCGAGCTTGAACTGGATCACCCTAGGCGACAATTGTTCCTTAACCGCTGCGATCCCGCGCGTCCCTCGCAGGGATGATCATTGGTCTAGGTAGAGTTTCTTGTTGAGAGACATCTCCACCCGGAGAATGCCACGGAGGTTAGCTGCCCGACTTACCTTAGCTTGCAAGTGCTAGCCGCACTTCGAGTCAATCGTAGGTCTTAGCCCCATTCGAGTCTCGTCCCGCATCAAATTGGTCTCGAGTCTCATTCGTCCCACATCAAATTGATATCAGAGCATGGTTTGAGTCTAGGGTAGTGTTGTCGTAGGTGTTGCATTACATTCCTATACCTGGTATATTAAAAGGTGTTACCGGAATGATATGATACGCCTATTGGGAATGTAGCATCCTTGCGTGACTGGATCTTCGGATCAATATCTCCACCACGTACCGGATATTGGTTGAGTCTAGGTTCTTCATTTTGCATTAGTCAGTGCACTCAAAACTCTGTGTCCGCATGTGCAGCTACCGGCCCGCTCCATGGTTGTTCCCAGAAACCATGTGTCAGATTGGTCATCCCTGGTGGCCCAATTCCAGGCTATTATGGCCCGACCCCCGGGTATCGCCCCTACCATTCAACCACCGGTTGACCCGATCCCTATGCCGACGACCGAGTCATTCCAGTGCCCTATCGTATCCACTGCCACTCTACCTAATGGGTCGCATATGGAGATCGACTTCATCAGTAGGGTGTCAACTAATTGTGTCTCCCAGGAATTGTTGAGTCTCTCTCTAAGACTGGGGAGATTGTTCTCAATGGTGGCTTAGCTTTCATAGAGTTCCCATGGAGGTTCGGTCTCGTTCTGTATCACGATGGAGCATGGTGCAAGATCGACACACTTGCTAGTCCATGCATCATTTTAAGGCAAACTTGGTTGGAAAAGAGGAGAGCAACCATCGACCCAGATAGGAGGACCTGCACCTTACACCCACCTCACCTGCCCGTCGAGTTCATCTTCCACGACGGCATTCAGCCGACCACCTCCATGTTGCCAGCCACCCGCCCCTAGCGGTCCACTCCGCCTCTGGGCTCACACCCGCCTCCACTCCCAGGGTCTACCCCTGTGACCCCATGTAGTGGGATTAGCCATTTCTCTGATCAGTGTCCTTCATGTTCTCCTATCTTAGAGGACATACATTCAGAGGATGCCCCACCTGGGCTTATTCCAGTGAGTTACAAGGCTGACCAGGAGTTGGCCTAGGAGTACCTCCCTGAGGTTGAGGGGTTAGAGAGTGATTCCATTGAGCGCCTAGTGGGACAGGGTGAGGCGCCAGCCAGCAACTCTGTCATGTTAGTCACCCCAGCCCCACCGGTCATCCCCGTGTAGCTAGTTGCCATTACCATACCCACCGACCCAGTGCCATCCGACGACCCGGCGCAGCTAGTCACTCCCGAGCAATAATCATCCGTCCCTCTTTTACCCGTCTCTCCTACGGTAGCGCAGTCGCTAGTGACTATCGTACCACTGTCAACCCCCTATGTTGACGCGGTATGGTCTAATTTCTGCCGCGCGTATGAGAGACAACATCCGGACTTCCCTTTTTCGTGCTCTACACTAGACGTCCGGATTACCTTCCCGTCACCCGCCTCCTGATACTTCCGCACTTTCGTACCCGAGGATGAGTCTTCTCGAATCGGAGATGGTTGACGAGGGTTGAAATTCAAGACATTAAGTTGTGGGTCAATCTATCTTTACAGTTGGTGTATGCAGATGGTGTCCATCATTTTAACGGGTCTTGCTTAGTGCGTCCCTTGTGTTTGTCGTCAGTCATAGGAAGTTGTTAGGTTTTGTCTCTCCATCTGTCCTCATTCCAAGAGTCCGAGTTTGTCCAGTCTTGTGTGTCTGAGTCAGATGTGTCCTTTGTTGAGCACATTAGGTAGTTTCATGAGAATATACGTCATCACATAGAGGCCAGCAACGCACGTTACAAGGAGTTAGCTGACGCACGCCGACGTGCCCATGAGTTCTGAAAGAGAGTACTTCATGATCAGGGTTAGACCTGAACAGTTCCCCCTCGGGGACAATGAAAAAACTCTAGGCCTGCGGTGCCAACCCTTCCGAGTCGTGAAGCGAGTTGGTTCTAATGCGTACGTTATTGAACTACCAGACAACTATGGGATCAGTTCGACGTTCAATGTTTCAGATCTAGTAGCTTATCAGGATCTCGCAGTGATCCCTAGTGAGTCTTTTCGGCCTTCTCCTTCTATTGTGAGTGACACACCACCCAAGAGTCCACCTCTTCCAGCCCCATTACAGCAACGCAAGCATATAGATTGTATACTAGATGAACAAGTGACCACCACCAGGAACGGAGCCTACTAATGCTTCTTAGTCCGTTGAAGAGGACGCCCCGCGACGAACGACGCATTGATCACCCGCGGAGAGCTCGAGCGACTCGAGTCGGACTTACTGGAGCGCTACCTCAGCGATCGGGACCCTTACTCGACAGAGTCGAGTTCCTCCCACCCGGGGAGAATTGATGAGGACAAGCACCGCAGCACACGCCGGGGAACGAGAACACGCCGGAGTCCCTTTAGCTCAAGGACGACGTGGACGCATCGATCAAGCTATCACCTTGGTTTCATGTTTCTAGGCCTTGTTGGGCCCTATTTAGTCCATGTGGACAATTAGTTAGTTGTATTATTGTGTAATGGGTAATGGGCTAGATTAGAGTTAATGGGCTAGAATAGTGGTCAGGGGTCATTAGGCTTTCTTTAGGTTTTGAATGGGCCAATGGGTCAAGAGTGATCTAGTGTGAATGGGTCAGTGAATGAGTGTCAATGGGTCAAGAGTGATCTAGTGTGAATGAGTGTGAATGGGTCATGAGAATACAAGTGTGATAGGGTGGGTTTTTCTTTTGAACATGTGGAAGGGGAGCCCCCCTTCTTGGTCCAAGGAGGTGGCTGCCCCCTTCCTTGACCAAAGAGGAGGAATCCTCCTCTCCCACTCCACCTTGGTCGACCAACACCCCCCCTCCCTCTCTCTTGGCTGCCCTCCTCTCCCCATGCCTCTCCCCATGCCATTCTATATAAGCACCCATGTATTGTATTGTTGAAGCTAATGAAGAATTGAAGGAAGAAAGAGTTATTTTGATAGAGAGTGATTCTCTTCCCTTGGGTGTGATGCTCAAGATCTAGTTCCCACGAAGGGATCTAGCTGGGGTGCGACTCCCCACGCCGAGGTGCGACACTGAGGCAACCATCATTACCGTGTTCGTGTGCAGATTCTGATTCGGTTCGTCCAGATCTCGCATCTGGAGTACGGATCACCCACAGCTATTTCCTGAGAAGATCAGGCTCTGATGATTTTACCAGAGGTACTTCTGCAAGTCAGGAACGATCCAGCGCCATTTTTGTCTCAATCGGAGCTCCGGATCTCCGGAAACAATTTTGACCGTGAAGCCGCACAACGCTATCTGATCCTGTAGGCCAGATATCCACTTCCCTAATTTGAGAGTTTTGTAGATATACTCTCAACCCCTTTGGTCTTGAGATTTTGTGTGTTTGTACCTTTTTCTGTCTTCTTCGTGTCACCTCTATGATCTGAGATCCATGCTAAGTGCGGCGTCGATTTTGGTGAGATTGCACAGGCTGATCTGTTCAGATTCGACCCGAATCCAGCTTCAACTTGTGGGAGAGCCCGAGCCTTCCTCCTCTCAGATCTGACTGAACCCTTCGGTCCATATCTTCCCCCAGGCGTCTCCGACGTTCTCCAGCAAGCGGAGATCCGGTCCGACACCGACATCAATTTTCCTTAATTATTTATTCTTACTGTGCAGTTCTGTGTGAGCAGAACCTGAGACGCACTAGTCCTGGAGGTATGCGCGACGTTCCTACACTAGCATTTGCTTGTTTAGTATATTTTCTTATATGCTGCATTTGTGAGATTAGAGTCGTAGCCAAATTATAAATCACCACAGTTGTGAGCGTGAGTACCCATCCCATAGCCCAGTCGAGCACTAAGCTTGAACTGGATCTCCCTAGGCGACAGTGGTTCCTTAACTGTTGCGATCCTGCGCTTCCATCGCAGGGACGATCGTTGGGCTAGGTAGAGTTTCTTGTTGAGAGACGTCTCCACTCGGAGAACGCCATGGAGGTCAGCCACCTGGCTTACCTTAGCGTGCAAGTGCTAGCCGCACTTCGAGTCAGTCGTAGGTCTTAGCCCTGTTCGAGTCTCGTCCCGCATCAAATTGGTCTCGAGTCTCATTCATCCCGCATCAACGGGCCCATTCGAACATCATCCATGTTTTGTCCTTTGGGAAGGAATAGAGTTTCTTCATCTTATCCCTCAACGAGGGTTGTTGCTTGGCAGACGTGGCTGAAGAAGAGCTGGCTGCCTCTTTCGCCTTCTCCCTTTGCTTCTCGAAGGCCTGTAAATCAGTAGCTTGAATTTCTTTTTGCATCGGCTCATTATTTTGACTTGGGGTAGTTGTAGCCAGACGATATTTCACCAAAAAGACTTCAATATCTGCCACCATATCATTCAATCGATTGAAGGATTTGACTTCAATGTCAATCATTCTTTTTAAGATTTCTGTCTTTAGATTGAGCTTGCATATTTGAACAACATCTTCATAGTTCGACGGACGCCTACACCTCGAGCTGAGCTTTCTTAAACGTTGGATATAGTCCAGGGCGGACTCATTATCTTTTTACGTGATTTCATATAATTCTGCCTTGGTGACTTCTCCCTCGGCTGGCTTTGTTTCAACTGTCCGCTCCATACTTGGCTTATTCATTGCCACCGGAGCTACCAGATTCGGGTGCGGGTCAGCTAGGTCTAAACCCATCCCCCCCAATTTTCTTCTTATCATCTCAATTTATTGTATTTTGTGGTAGAAATTTGTCATCAGAGCAGGGTTGGGTTGGGAGGAGTCAAGAATGCTGCCTCCTGTTTTGATTTCAGGTTGGACCAGCGGCATCCTAGTATCATCATCGAACACATTCAATCCTTTAAAGTTTGATATTGTTGCCCCCACGCCTGTACGCGAGGGAGTATGATAGCATACATCTTCATCAAATAGTGGAGGATGCCCCCACTTCTCCATGGATTTATCATTATGACGGGAGGTAGAAGCTTTGGTTTTATTTGGCCCTGTTGGCACAAAGAATATTTCCTCATCTTCTTTTTCAACAGTTTTGCTCGTGTCAGACAAGGCCAACAATGTATTGCAAGAGAGGACAATACCTCCTCTTATATCTTTTGACTTCTTCTTGTTCTTCCCCTCTATGGCTGGCATCTCCCCCCACAACGGGTCATCTGGTGCTCTTAGCACTCCTGATTTTCTTTCTGCATCTTGTATCGAGTCTGGGGATTCGAAGTGCTCCCGTGGGACATATTCATAGGTGTGCACTTTAGACATCTTTTTGGGTAACTGCCGGTGTATAGATACCATGTTGACAGTTCTCTTGAGATCGGGCAACTCATGAGGGCGTGGAGGGTCCACCTCGTATTCGCTCATCTGGAGCTCCCCCTTCTTGATCAGGCCTTCGATAATATCTTTAAATACATAGCAATCTTCGATAGAGTGCCCAAGCATTCGGTGATATGGGCAAAAGCGGGGGTCATCTTTTCTTCTAGCATCGCCTGGCCTCTTTGGCTCTGGAAGGGTGGCCTTATTATATCTGATGGCCCATTCAAACAAGAGACGAGTCTTATCCTTAGGGAAGGAGTAGAACTTCATCATTTTGGCTCGCAAGGGAGGCCCTTCCCGTTGTTCAACAAGCTTGGCTGGAAGAGGGCCAACAACCCCTTTATCATTATCTTTTTGTTGCTCGAATGCCTTGAAGTTGACTATATGAACTTCCTCAGGTGCGGGCCATTTATCGGCTGCTTCGGCCTTCTGGCTCAAGGCAATAGGGGCAAAGGAGTAACTGGAGAGGAAAGCCTCAATCTCTGCCACCACATTGTTCAATCGGTCAAAGGACCTAATTTTGATTCCAATCATTTTTTCAAGGATCCCCCTGCTTCAGGTTTTGCTTGCAAATTTACACTGCGTCTTCTTGATGTGGTGGACGTCTACACCTCATGCTAAGGTTCTGCCATCTTTTGATGTATTCCAAAGCAGTTTCATCATTATTCTACTTGGAAGCATATAATTTGGCCACTGTCACTTCTCTTTCAGCAACGTGAAACTGTTCTCAGAACTTCCTTTGCATATCTGGCCAGTCATTGATAGATCCAGCCGATAAGTTCGAATACCACTCAAAAGTGAGTCCTATGAGGGAGGACCCGATGAACTTGAGCAGGTAGGACTCGTCAGCCGTCAGATCACCCATCACGTTGATGTAATATGTTATATGCTCCTTCGGTGAACCTTATCCATTGAATTTATCGAACTTCGGTGGTTTGTTGATGCTCGGAGGCAATCTCTTGGTAGCATGATGGACAGGGTAAGGTACCTTGTACACATCGAAAGCATCATAGTCACCATTGCCTCTGTCGGCCAGCTTCTTCTTGATCATTTGTTCTATCATCATTTTACTCACCATCGTCGGGTCGACCAAACCTGGGCCAGAGTGAGCATGCTGCATTTGCGGCGTCGCCATCACAGCTACTTGAGGTATGGTAGAAGGTCCTTGGGGCTGAGGAGCAGGTTGCGGGGTCATGCCCTCAGTGTAGTTGAATGCTGGCTGAGAGGCCGTTATCTGAGGCGAGGCCTCCAATTCAGCTACACCTCACTGCGAGGCTTCAGGAGGGACCTCATCATGTCTTGCGGTTGAAGCCTGCACACCCATCTCGCTGAGTTGCCTCTTCATCACTTTGATATCTTGTCTATATTCTTGGAGCAACATCATCATTATTTCTGAATCGGGCATGGAGGAGCTGGGAGCCTGACCTCCCCCTTCCACCGGAGCATTCGGAGAAGGTGGTCTCTCGCCATCATCTTCAGCAGTGGTTACATTTACAGTCATCGTGACCAGGTCTGCATCTATTTCTTCAGCGCGGGCTTGTGCCACCTCATCACGATTTGTGTGTGAAGCCCCATAGTAGCCGGTGACCCCAGTCATATTGCAAGTGAGTATCTGAAGCCGTTGGCTTCTTTGGATGATTCTCCTGGCCGACTGACCAAGGAAGGTCCATCTATTGAGCACCGAAATTGTCGGTGTAGTATCTTTGCATAGTGGCGGCTAATAAGTGTTCATTTTCTATTATAATTCATTGCATACACACTATTTTATGTGCATATAATTAGGCAATTATGCATATTTCATAGTTACTCTCAACTTCTCATGTAAATTGGGCATTTTCACATAAATTGATTAATTTGGTGATTTCATTTAATAAAATAGAGTTGAGGGTCATGAACATTAATTCTCCATTACATAATTATGAGCATTTATGATTTATGTGCACATTTTGATAATTTTTATGGATTAAATCATAATTATGTGTGTGCAGAACACTGAAGGCATATGTAGGAAGAACTGGGCGCAAAACGGTCTCAACACTCATAGGGGGAAGCCCTAGGGCACCCTCCCCTCTCTCCCTTCGTGGTTGACCAAGTCAAATACAGCCACCACCTATTTTTATTGGAGGGAAAAGAAAATTCAAAGTTTGAAATAGAGAGAATCAAGGAAGAGATCAAGGAGAGAATAAAGGAGGAAAATGGGAGAGGATCTTGACCAAAGAGGAAAAGGCCGCCCTTTTGCGTCGCTTTCGGCTATTCTTTTCGACTAACTCTCTTCATGAAAGTTCTTCCTTTTTAAAGGCTCTACAACGTCTTCTTCTTCGCCCATCTCTGATTCGGCTTAGTTTTTAGGTTCACCACCAATTTTCCAAGATTAGTCTTTTACGTTTACTGTTCACCCACGCGCGTCCCCCCTGTTCTTCGCACATTTTCTCTATCTTCCGTTCTTTTTCTTCCTCTTCTCTCTTCAGTAAAGTTCTTCCTTTGTAAAATATCTACAACTATTCGTCTTCATTCTCCTCTGATTCTGCTTCATTTTCATGTTATCTCCATATTTTCAAAGGTCTGTCTACCACATTTTACTGTTCATCTGTACCCGCGTCCCCTGGTCTTCGCACGTTTTCTCCCTCTTCCGCTCTTTTTCTCCCTCTACTCTCTTCATCAAAGTTCTTATTCTCTTCATATTCTTCAACATATTCTTCTTTGTCATCCTCCAATTTTTCTTTCTTTCAAAGTTGTTTCAATTTTATTCTTGCTCTATTTTTAGTTTTTCTGTTTTAAAACTCTCATATCTCTCCATCCATCTCCTTCTACTTCTCTTCTAGCCACTCCTATGTCTCTCATATCTAGATCACCATAGCCTCTCTTCTACCTCTTCCTTACCTCTCCATATCCCTCTCTCCATCTCTCCTAATATCTCTCTTCTCTCTCGACATGGCATCCTCCAAAGGCGGCTCCAAAGGCGAAGGTGACTTCCTCCCGACGTAGACGACATCCTCACGTGGTGGTTCGTGATCCAAGGCAAAGAGAGGATGGCGCCATCATCACCATTGCTGCCACCATCTTTAAACCCAAGGCTCTTTGTGTTTTCTTCATTGTTTGTGTGTCAATTTATTTCATTGTAATCCCGTCGCACTCTTAGTGTAAGCTTGTCTTGCATTTGTGTACTTTTCTTTAAGTTAATGAAAGCAATCTTTTGGTTTATCTTGATCTTGTTCTCCATATCCCTCTCTTTCTCTTTCTCTATCTTCTTCTTCTATCTCTCCTTTTCCATTTTTTAAGCACTCATTCTCTTAGCATAGGCGCATAGTCATAGGTGTTTTAATTAATTGTTCCTTATTTAATCATTTTCTTTGAGTTATCAAAAAAATCACAACATTCTCTCAAGGAACCCAAGGTTTTTAACTTTAGAGATCTCTTCTTCCTTGTGGATTCGACCTATGCTTGCAATAGTACTACGTTCTCTTTTGATCATTTTGTGCGAGTTCGATTTTAAGATTGTTAGCGCGCGTGTAGTAACGACATACATTTTCATGTTATCAATTTTTGACGCTGTTACCGAGGAAGAATGATGATTTTTGACTTAAGAACTTTATTTTCCTTGTGTTTATAGTGTGCTAATAAAGTTCTCTTTTCTTATTTTTGTAGAAAAAAAGAGGAAAAAAAGGGAGAAAAAAATAATCAAAAAATTCAGAAAAAAAATTGTCAGGAAATCTATCACAGAAAGCTGAATCGTAGGTGCAGAGGACAGAAAGCTAAAAATCAGAGAAAATAACTATCGCAGAAAGTAGAAATCTGTAAGCAAAGGTCCTATCCTTAAGATAGAAAGTCCTAAAAGAAAACAAAAATCAGAAAAGACAATCAAAAAAAATCTGAGGTATGGTTTCCTTCTTTTTCTTAGTTTTGTGATTTAGTCATTCATTTCAAAGAAAGGAACGAGGGAACGCTTTTCATGTAAGTATCCAAACTTTTCCTCCTTCATTTTAATTTCATTTCTCTACATTCCATATCTTGTGGTTAGATAAGTTCATTAAATAAATAAAAAAATCATCACTTGAACTTCAATAAAAATCTTCATTGCAAGAGTAGAACTCACACTTTCATATTTTAGGTCATGCATCATTTAGGATAGGATTCTTCTTGTTATTTAATTTTTTGTCAATTGCATCATTGAAGATTGCGGGGGCAAGGTGAGTTCTTCCAAACTTCTTCTTGAATACATGATCATACATATTGCATAAGAATCCCTTGTTTGACTTTGTGGTGTTACATTTCATTTTAAATTATCTTAAGGGCAAAACCCCTAATCACATTAGGTGGGGATTTGATCACCCTTCATTGGCCCACAAACCACAATCCTTACATCTTGCATTTCCTAAAGCCTAATAAAATTCAGTAGACATTGGCCCTAGGGTTCACATTTGATATTTAGGTCCACATAGGCCTATTATCAATTTGGAAACTAGTGTCTAGGAAAGAGGTCAATGGTAAACCCCTTAAGCGGGATTGTGATTCTTTAATTAGGACTCTACACAAGTAGGGGGAGCCTCCCACAACCCCACCTCTTTCCTGGCTAGTGGATAAATCTGGTAGTGGGCTTAGGCTGGATTTAAGCTGATTTGTGAGAAAGCTAACATTGAGCCCACTTAGTGGTTGGAACCTAAGGGAGATTGTGTTTGCCTCACCATTTAAGGTTGGTGTCTAGGCAAGAGGTTAAAATGCTATGCCTAAGTGGATTTGTGGTTCATTAATTAGAAGTTTGCGAAAGCAAGGGGAACCTCCCACGATCCTACCTCTTACCTGGCTAACTTGAAGGTCGGTGTGTACAAGATTACAATTGAACTTTGGGGAATTCTCACTATTTGTGCTTCTAAGTCCAAGGAGTCTTAGGTCTTGTAGGTTAATTTGTTGAGCAAGTGTTTGCAAAAAAAAAAAAAAACAACAACAAAAATAACAAAAAAAAATTAAAAAAAGATAAATTTGTTTGGGCTAGGCTCACTTCTTAAGATCCAAATCTTTAACCTTGGTTTATGCAAGGGAGGAGATCTCAACATCCTAATTTAGTTGACCCCATTAGTGAGATTGAGCGATTCATTTTTAACCAAGCCCGAAATCTAACTCAACAAATGGCTAATCAAGGTGATCTGCCCAAGCAAATGAAGGAATACTTCATTCCTTCTAATTATCAACCTTCCACATGCATCCACCTTCCAGAAGTGCCAGCGGTCTAATATGAGATAAAATCTAGCACTATCCAAATGCTCACTTCATTCCATGGGCTCACAAATGAAGACCCATATAAACATCTCGATGAGTTCCTGGAAATATGTTCCATAGTGAAAATTTAGAACTTCACAGATGATGCTCTAAGGTTGACTCGTTTCCCCTTCTCTTTGAAGGACAAAGCCAAATATTGGTTAGGGACCTTAGAAAAACCTATCCGATCATGGGAGGAAATGCAAAAGGATTTTTTGAAAAAGTTCTACCCTATAGGTCGAACCTATACTATGAGAAGAGCCATTACGGGTTTTGCTCAAACCCCCGGGGAATTGATCCATGAGTCTTGGGAGAGAATGAATGAATTGTAGAGAAAATGCCCAAATCATGGGCTATCAAAATGGCAAATTGTGCAAGCTTTCTATGAGGGATTGACTGAACCTTATAGACAAATGGTTGATGCTTCTTGTGGAGGTGCCTTTATGAGTAAAAATGAGGAAGAAGTTTATGATCTATTTGAAATATTGAGTGAAAATTTGATCAATCATGCTTCTCTTTCCTCATATGAAAGGTTAGTGGGGCCATCTAGAAAAGCTGGGATGTATGAGGTGAAAGATAGGGGAGAGGTTGAGCCTAGATTAGATGTGAATGCCCTGGCTCAAAAATTGGAGAAAGTTGACCTATTGACCTAGCAAGTTGGTGAATTGATTAAGTTGAATAAACAAACTTTCAATGCCCAATCACAACCATCTTTCCACTCTCGCCAAGGTCAGGTCCACGAAGCATGTGTGCTATGTGAGAGCCCAGCCCATCAAGTGGACGAATGTCCTGCAGCGGCTCAATTACCCCCTGCCATTCAGGAGTAAGTCTTTGCAGCCCAAGGATTCTCTAAGCCCAACAATGATCCATTTTCAAACACATACAATCTGGGCTGGATGAATCACCCAAACTTTTCCTGGAAATCCCAGCAAGCCCAAAATTACCAACCCAAACCCCAACCTCAAGCCCATTTTCAAACTCAAACTTTTCATAAGGGCCAAGTGTCACAACCATTACCAAATCATTCTCAACATCCTTACAACCAACCATCTTATGGCCAACCCTCATTTGTTCAGCCCGTATATGGGCAATCTTCATATTCTCCACCAGTTTACCAACCTCCTATCTTACCTCCGCCAGTGGCCCAGAATGATGACAAAATCAATCAATTGCAACAGCTCATCCTGGCCCAAAACCAATCTTTCCAAGCCCAAATGCCGGAGATGAAGGCCCAGATTGGCCAACTTTTGGAAACTAGTGTGAGGAGAGAACCAGGCCAACTTCCAAGCTAACTCATGCCCAATCCGAGAAATTATTCTCCAGGTTTTCCACAACAACCCATTCCATCTGTCCCTCAAGGACAATTTCCACAAGGCCCAAATCCTCCTAAGGGCCCATAATTTGAGAATGCCAAGGCCATCTTAAGAAGTGGTAAAATTCTGCCAGTCCCATATCAGTCCCATGAATCTAATCAAGCCTCATCCAGTCAAGTCCATGAAGAGCAAGAAGAATAAGATGAACCCATTCCCAGCTGTGAGGACAATGAAAAAGGGAAGAAAAAAGTTGAAGAATCACTTGAAAGATATAAGCCCAATGTCCCTTTTCCACAAGCTCTAGAAATAGGCAAGGAGAAAAGAAAGCAACAAACCCAGGCAAAAAATAAAGAGGTAATGGACTTATTTAAACAAGTTCACATCAACATACCCCTGGTAGATGCAATCCAACACGTGCCTGCCTAT
Source organism: Amorphophallus konjac (assembly GCA_022559845.1). Taxonomy (NCBI): domain Eukaryota; kingdom Viridiplantae; phylum Streptophyta; class Magnoliopsida; order Alismatales; family Araceae; genus Amorphophallus; species Amorphophallus konjac. Next base: position 209,348,517 of record CM040123.1, on the reverse strand, counting down.
GTAAAATTTCTCAAAGAGATTTGTACATAGAAACGAGAGCCCAAAACAAACCCTAAGAAAGTTCTCTTGTCTGAGGAGTTGAGTGTTGTTCTTCTAAACCAATTGCCCCAGAAAATGAAAGATCTTGGTCCACCACTCATCTCGTGTGTCATTGAAGGAACCACTTTTAACAAGGCTCTCTTGGACCAAAGGGCAAGTGTGAACCTATTGCCCATTTCTGTATATGAGACATTCAAAGTAGGTGAATTGAAACCAACTCCAGTGATCCTTCCGCTAGCAGATAGATCCCTTAGGACACCTAGAGGGATGGTTGAAGATGTTATTGTCAGGATTGACAATTGTTATTTTCCAGTTGACTTTGTCATCTTGGATATGGAACCAGTCCAAGATCTTCAAAATAGCCGAATCATATTGGGCCGACCTTTTCTAGCTATTGCCAATGCAAACATAAACTGTAAGTCTGGACTGATGGATATCTCTTTTGGGGACCAGAAAGTGTCCTTTAACATCTTTAGAGCTTTTGGTCAGATGCTAGATAGGGAGGATTGTCTTTCAGTTGACGTGATTGCTAACACCTTAGAAATATCCCCCCTAGTCCAACCCGAAGAATGTGAACTGCTTGAGGACAATCCAGTTGCCCATGCAGTTGATATAGGAGAGAGGGCCCGGCGGCCCAATAACTCTGAACCACTTCCTGAATTGAGCCTAGAACCCACGATTCCTTCTCTTTCAACTCCTCCTCAGTTGCAACTTAAACCCTTACCGGACTCCCTCAAATATGTCTTTTTAGGCCCGTCCGAGAGTCTACCTATGATCATAGCTTCCGACCTTAGCGGAACAACTTGTTGAAATCCTCAAAAGTCACAAAGGTGCCATAGGGTGGTCAGTAACTGATCTAAAAGGGATAAATCCTACCACATGCATGCATCACATTTATCTAGAGGAGAATGGTAAGTCTAGCAGGGAGATGCAGAGGAGATTCAACCCAATCATGATGGAAGTGGTCAAAAAGGAGATTGTGAAATGGTTCGATGCAGGTATCATCTATCCAATTTCTGATAGTAATTGGGTCAGCCCAATTCATGTTGTACCAAAGAAGTCTGGGTTGACGGTGGTAAGAAATGAGCAGGGAGAAGAAATGCCCACTAGGCTCACCACGGGGTGGAGAGTTTGCATTGACTATAGAAAATTGAATGCCATGACAAGGAAGGATCATTCCCCACTCTCGTTTATTGATCAGATTCTAGAGAAACTGGTAGGGAAACAATATTTCTATTTTCTAGATGGATACTCGGGGTATAATCAAGTTGCCATTTACCCCAAAGATCAAGAAAAAATCACTTTCACGTGCCCTTATGGCACATTTGCCTTTCGAAGAATGCCAGTTGGTCTCTGCAATGCACCGGCCACATTTCAAAGGTGCATGATGGCAATTTTTTCTGACATGGTGGGAGAGTTCTTGGAAGTGTTCATGGACGATTTCTCAGTATTTGGGGACTCTTTTGAAAACTATTTGAATAATTTGAAGAAAGTGCTTGATAGATGCGTTGCATCCAATTTGGTGCTTAGCTGGGAAAAGAGTCACTTCATGGTGAAAGAGGGCATAGTCTTGGGCCATATAGTTTCTAACCGGGGTATAGAGGTCGATAAGGAAAAAATCAACCTCATTTCCAATCTTCCTCCACCCACCTTGGTTAAATAGATTCGCTCTTTCCTCAACCACGCCGGCTTCTATCGCTGATTCATTCAAAATTTCTCTCAAATTGCCCGACCCCTTACTCTCTTCCTAGCTAAAGATGTCCCCTTCCATCTTGATGAACCATGTTTAGAGGCTTTCAATATTCTGAAGGAGGCCCTGACCAAAGCTCCTATTCTTCAGCCACCTAATTGGTCTTTGCCATTTGAGATCATGTGCGATGCCTCTGATTTTGTTATAGGCGCAGTTTTGGGGCAGAGAATTGACAAGCGTCCCGTGGTGATTTACTATGCTAGCCGCACACTTGGCGATGCTCAACTGAATTACACCACCATGGAAAAAGAACTCCTGGCTGTAGTGTTTGTCTTGGAGAAATTTTGATCCTATCTTTTAGGGGGTAAAGTCATTGTCTATTCTGATCACTCTGCTCTTAAATACTTGTTGACTAAGAAATAGGCAAAACCTAGACTCATCAGGTGGATTTTGTTGTTCCAAGAATTTGATCTAGAGATTTGAGACAAAAAGGGTTCCAACAATATGGTTGCTGATCATCTCTCCCGAATTCTCATTCGTGAATATGAGCCTATGACAGAGGCATTTCCTGATGAACACCTTCTAGCAATTTCTCACACCTCAACCCCTTGGTATGCGCATATTGTGAATTATAAGGTAGTCGGCAAACTTCCTGAGGGATGGACCAAACATGACAAGGATAGATTCTTCTCACAAGAAAAGTATTACATTTGGGAAGACCCTGACCTCTTCAAAATATGTCCTGATCAAATCATTAGAAGATGTGTCCTCGAGGAGAAGCAACGAAATGTTCCAAATTTCTGCCATACTATTGCTTGTGGGGGGCATTTCTCAGTGAACAAAATAGTTGCTAAGGTTTTATAAAGTGGGTTTTACTAGCGTTCACTGTTTAAAGATGCATATGAGTTCAGCAAGGAGTGTTTGAGGTGTCAAGCTACAGAAAACATGGCTAGGAGGGACACGATGCCACTAAATCCAATTCTTGTGATCGAAATTTTTGATGTCTGGGGGGTTGATTTGATGGGGACTTTTCCGTCATCATTTGGCAATGAATACATCCTTGTGGCGGTTGACTATGTTTCAAAATGGATAGAAGCTATGGCTACTCGAACAAATGATCACAAAGTTGTGATGAAGTTCATCCAATCCAACATCTTTGCTAGATTTGGGTGGCCTAAAGCTATAATTAGTGATGGGGGATCCCATTTCACTCATGCCCACTTTCGAGCCTTACTTCGCAAATATGGGATCACTCATAAAATGGCCACCCCTTACCACCCCCAAAACAAGTGGTCAAGTGGAGGTCTCCAATAGGGAAATTAAAAATATTCTGCAAAAGTCTCTTAGGTCCGATAGGAAAGACTGGTCTGAAGGATTGAATGATGCTCTTTGGGCCTATAGGATTGCCTTCAAAACCCCCATTGGAATGTCACCATATAGGTTGGTATTTAGAAAAGCCTTCCACTTACCTGTGGAATTGGAACATAGAGCTTATTGGTCCATCAAGCAAGTCAACCTCGATTTAGCCCAAGCTAGTGCCCATCGAGCCCTGCAGTTGAGTGAATTAGATGAATTGCACAATGAAGCCTACGAGAACTCCAAGATCTACAAAGCCAAAATAAAATCATTTCATGATAAACACATTATGAGAAAAACTTTCCACTCTAATAAAAAAGTTTGGCTATTTAACTCTAGGCTACGTCTATTTCTAGGAAAATTGAGATCTAGGTGGGATGGGCCATTTATTGTCCTAAAAGCTTATGACCATGGGGTTGTTAAGATTTTGGATCCTAAAAATGGTCAAACTTCCACTATTAATGGCCAACGCCTAAAACATTATGTGGAGATCCAACAAAATCTTGAAATTTAATGCATTGAGTTAAGTGAACCATCATGAGCTCAAATGTGTTTGGTTGAAGACATTAAATTTAGTGCTTATTGGGAGGCAACTCAATTACTCGTTCTCCTTCTAAACAAAAAACAAAAATAAATAAAAATAAAAAAAACAAAAAATTGATTGATTTTCTTCTTTTGTCTTAGGAGCATGCATCAAGCAGCCACCTTTCTCTGATGACAACATCCCTTTTTCAGATTGTATCTCTCCTTCCCACCACTTTTTCATGGTTTCATTTCATTTCTACATCTTCTTCATGCCATTGGGGACAATGTCACCTAAGTTGGGGGGGTAGCTTGAGCTCAAATTTTCCCAAAATATTTGTAACTTTTCGTCACACCCCTAACAAGTGTTTCATGCTCATATTTCATGATGCGAAAATTTTTCTTAGAATGATAAGACTTAGAGTCTTACTCGTGAAAAGTTAAAGAGGTGAATCAATTAGTTATGTCTTTAGCCTTTTCCTCAGAATACATCTGAAATTCGAGGTGCATTAAGCGATTTGATCGGGTGAATACTTCTGTTACGAGGATCAAAAATAATATTCAGTCGATGGTCAGTTTCGCTCTTCGGAATACTACCTTTCATATGGTGCCCAACACTCTGCAGCAGAGAATTATCTCAATATTTGGATTCTACCCTCCTGTCAAGATTAAAGTGCCAACCATTGTGTTGTGGCGACCCTCATCTGATGGTCTGTGTCTTAATGTTGATGGTGCATGCAAGAGTAGCACTGGCGAGTGTGGGAGCGGTGGTTGCATCAGAGACCACTCTGGAAATATTCTCATTGCTTTTGCTCACTATTATGGCGCTGGGAACAGCCTCATTGCTGAGGTCCGGGCTCTTTGTGATGGTCTCCATTTAGCAGAACAATATGGCTACCAGCTTTCTACGGTTCAGTTGGATTGCGCAGTTTTGGTTCAGTCCATTCGGTCTAACATCGCACCCTCGTGGGATTCGGTCAGGTGGTGGCACGCGGCGATCACACTCCTTCGTGATCAAGACCTCCCTCTGATTCATGTTTATAGAGAGGCCAATCGCATCGCGGATTGTCTAGCCTCCCATGCTTGCCTCACTATGTGTAGTTCTACCTTCTCCTCCCTAGCTGAGCTTCCCACGACTTGCCGGGGACATGCCAAACTTGATCAGGATAGGTTCCCTAGTATCAGGATGGTATACCCATCCATCTAGTCTATTGCTAGGGCTTTGCCCATCTAACACTTGTACTACTTCTTTTCATATTAATACAATCTTGGTGACTGTTTGAGCTGCCGGGGGAGTGGTTTTTCTTCCCTCTGCTGGAGGGGGGTGCACTCGACCGGTTGCTCTCACAGTCTCTTGGGTGTTTGACTTAAAAAAAAAACATCTGAAATTCTATTGAACTTGCACACAATTGCACATTAACAAGATTGGTAGATGACAAACATTAGGATGATGGGAATTTTACTTAACACTTAGGTGATGATTGATATTATGCCCATTCATTGAAAGTAATCGTGAGGAAAAAGTTACCTGCCATAAATAAAAAAAATATGAAAAATGCCCCTGAACTTAGTAACTGGGCCTGCTTCTCCTAGGGCAAGAGTTGAGATTCGTGTCAAACGGTGAAGGGATGTGCGACACCATGTGTCTAAAAAAGAAAAGAAAAAAAGAAAAAAAGAATGAATAAACAGGCAGAGTGAAGCTACATGTAATTCGAGAGCTTAATTCGAGATGTGGGCAAAAATTGAAAATTATCTTTAAGTGAAAGGTAAAAGACTCATTCATCTAGATTGTTTGGTAGGCACTAATCAAGTTATATCACTTCTACACAAAGGAATATTTAATTTTGAGTGTATCCTGAGGAAAGGTCTAAACACATAGACTGATGAAATTTATTCCGGATACTTATTACTTGAACTTGTAATACTCTAAAGTCTAAATCATTATGCATAATGTTCTTGCCATGAACTGTGACACATGAATGTTTACTAGTCCTAATTCTATAATTGTTTACATTGCTAAGGGACTAACAATGTTCAAGTTGGGGTGTGATAAGTGTCCATTTTCTATTATAATTCATCGCATACACACTATTTTATGTGCATATAATTAGGCAATTATGCATATTTCATATTTACTCTCAACTTCGCATATAAATTGGGCCATTTCACATAAATTGATTAATTTGGTGATTTCATTTAATAAAATGGAGTTGAGGGTCATGGACATTAATTCTTCATTGCATAATTATCAGCATTTATGATTTATGTGCACATTGTGATAATTTTTATAGATTAAATCACAATTATGTGTGTGCAGGACACTGGAGGCGTATGTAGGAAGAACTGGGGGCAAAACTATAGCATCCTAAATTTAATTAATAATAAAATGATGTAGCAATTGGGAGTTTCTTAATATTAAATTGGATTTCCTCTTAGGCTAAAATTCAAATAATTTATAAAAATCTAAAAAAATTACATTCGTGTAGAGGATCGTTGTTCCTACAACTTTGTCTTCTAAACCCGACCCAATAAAAAATTTGGTTAAGCCCAATTTCGAGTTTTGGCTAGAACTCAGTGTTTTATTAGAGTAGCCCTTGTCCAACCCAATTCAAGCTCAAATCGAGCTCAAATGGGCTCATTTCGGACCTGATCGATCGACCTTTGTTAGAGGCCCATTTCCCCTCGATCTCCTATCGAAAAACCTAACCATAGCCGCCAGAATTAGGTGGATTAACTCACGATTTGGTCAAGCCTGAATATCACACGAGGGCTCTCCTCGTCGATCCCTATCCCTTTACATGACTCTCCTGCCAACCCTAACCCTATAAGATGACCCCTAACCCTCACGAGAACCCCCTTTGGGAGTAGCAGCCGCTGGTATGCTCGACCGAGGCCGGAGACGACAGGTTTTAGAGAGGGTTTTTCGTCTAGCGATAGCATCGGCGTCCCCTTCCTCTCTTTATTCAGATAGGTTCTCACAGGCTAAACCTTAATTAAGTCATACCATCATGAGCGCCTTTGAGTCTTCTTCATTTTGATAGCAAAAGCCCCCAATTTCTGTGTAGTATAGCGTGCAAAAATGGAGTTTTAGTGGAAGCATGTCACGATTACAATAGCGTGACTTTCGCCTTATTTTGATCTGGAGTTAGGATTTTGACAGGCTAAAGATGTAATTGAACATGCTATCATGTACAAAATCTTGTGCTCTTTTGATTGACATGGTTTTGCCCAATTATTATGCACTATACCGCGTTCCCATTGAGTTACAAGCACGGTGTGTCGGAGTTCACCGGAGGCCATGGCAGAATTCATATTAGCGGTCTACCAGAGACCGCCATTGATATTAGCAGCCTTGCGATAGACCGCCAAATGCCTATTTTGAATTTAGCATAATAACAGTCGTTCACTGATCGCTAATCGACATTAGCGGCCCTCTTTTGACTGCTATTAGTGCTTGATTTCCCAGATAGATTGCAGCATGTTCCCTTTTGTTCTCATTAGTTAGACAGCATGAATAAGGCATAAATGTATCTAATAACTAGGGTTATAGGAATTTAATTCTACATGTGGATCAGAAATGCTAGAAGTTGATATCTTTTCCCTTCAAAGCATGACTTGTCAATCAATCCTCTTGCTAGGAACAAGTAGTTAGTTCTGCATAAATTTATTCATGATTGCCTTAATTTCTACAAATCTATCACTTGTTGAACTTGTTTGACTGTCACACCACTCCGGTGTTGTTGATTGACCACATCACACTCATTTTTCACGTTTCTTAACCTTAATCTTGTAATAGTTGGGACTCTCCGCCGGATACTCCTTCCGTCGGACTAGGACCACTATTATGAGACCTTCGTAAGCCCCCGCGAGCCTGGGATTCCCACTAGGATGCCGGGCAAGTTGTACCCCCAAAGCCTGAACCCACCGACTTGATCGAATCACGTTTTGGGCAGCCATGATTGCTCTATCTATTCCAACCAGAAGATGACCCAGTTGGGACTACTAATTGTGTTAGCGGCCACAGCATGACCTCTAATTCTGGGTAGCGGCCATGACGCGACCGCTAATTGTCTCCTGAATGGCCCATGTGCCAATTTGCCAAGGCGACTTACCCTTGCTCCAAGTCTCTCTAGCCTTGTTCAAGTCGACCTAAGTCCTCTCAAATGACCATGGGTTACGTGGGCTGAACCCTGGTTCAGTCTAACCATACCCAGGCCAACTGAGAACCTATTTAAGTTGACTGTTTTACCCTGCTGTACCCAGCATGGTAGCGGCCCTTCTTGGACCGTCAACTTCTTTTAGCGGCCCTCTGTGGACCATCTTATCCTTCTTATAGCGGTTCAGTATGGACCGTCAATTCCTACTAGCGGTCTTGGCATGACCGCCATTGTGTCCATAACTTGTTTTACGTGGTTCATTGTGTGATGTAGCAGCCGTACCAAGGGTAGCCTTGGGCTGCAATCTAGTTCCTTTCATGAACCCTTTTGAGGAAATCTTGATTTCCAAGTCATATTCGTATGACTTTTTCCCAAATCTCTATTGGGATAACTCTTGATCTTAGAGATAAGTTACATAAACTAAACCTTGGAATTCTTGGCCGATTCAAATGAATGTCTAGATTTTACTTGGGATCATGGATCTGCCAAATCAGTGCCAACGCATCATTAAGGGCCCGGTATGGTCCTGGGAGGAGCGTCCGAAAGTACTTGTGCCCCGGGAGTTTGTAATGACAAGGTGTGGCATTGCACCGAGTACTTGCTAGTGTGTGGTCTATGACATTCATTTCCTTCAAGAGTCTATTACCCTACATGACTTGCTATACTTGCATGCTTGTTCGGCCAATCCATAGAATATTGTTCTTCTATACTCTTTGTTATTCCCTGAAATTTATATCCATCCACTATGGCTATTGTCAGTTGTGTTTATTTTATTGTTCCATGTTTCTCGACATGACATTATTAAATTGGCTAATCACTAATACATTTCATGTTATAGAACCTACTGAGCGTTCGCTCACCCAGTTGTTCCTCTTTTCAGGTAGTACTGATGAGGACACGCAAACTGATGGGGATGGGCAAGAGTGATGATTTTGGAGCGAGCCAGTAGAAGTCATGTCAGTGTCTGTCACAGTATAGGTCTTGTCCAATTATGTAGTTATGTTAGTCAGCAAGAGTTGTAACTTTATTTAGTTATTTCAATTGGGTCGTTATGTAATACGTTGGTTTGGATAAGTGGTTGATTAATAAAGTTGGTAGTTTATTTGAATAAGTATGATCTCTTACATTTTCGCATTTATTTAATTACGTGCTTGCTCTGATTGTCATGAGTGATTATAACTACTGCGTTCCGATTTTTCGCATCAAGGCATGACAGTTTTGTGGTATCAGAGCCTAGGTTTTCTAAGTTCCTAGATTTCTAGAAGTATTAGTAGAACCCGTGATCTTGGTAAGGTCTAAGGTTCCACCCAGTGAGATGGGATAGAGACTTGGGTTAAGTTAACTAATAAATTCTAAAAGGAGTTTTGGTAGATCGTTTCTAATTAACTCACCAATGTTGTAGGAATTCTTCGCAATGGCAGCTGAGCACGTGCAGTGGCGAGACATGCAACGCACGGTTCAGGGCTTGACTCAGGCCTTACAACAGGTAGTGCAAGGAGGTGCACATCATGGAGCCGGCGATCTTCACCAAAACTTTTGAGGTTTAAATCCCCCGCGTTTTGGTGGCACTGCAGACCCTGATGAGGTAGAACATTAGCTAAAGGAGATGGATCGGATCTTCAGAGTAATGTAGTGTAGTTACCAGGAACGAGTCCTTTTGGCAACATTTTAGCTGGAACGCGATGCACGGGCTTGGTGGGAAGCCGTGGAAGCCACGCTCGGTAATAGGCGTGCGTCATGGGATGAGTTTAAGGAGCATTTTAACAGTAAATATTTCTCCGATCATGTGCAAGAGAAGAAGGTGACAGAGTTCGCTGCTCTGAAGCAAAGAAACCTATCGATTGCAGAATACGAGGCGCAGTTCACCCGTTTGTCCCGTTATGCACCACATTTGGTGACCACTGAGAAAATAAAGGCCAAGCGATTTCTAAATGGGTTGAGGCTTCACTATATCAACCAGTTGGCGCCATTAGAAATCCATAATTATGTAGAGATTGTTAGAAAAGCTCAAGTTCTTGAAGATACCATGGAAATGACAGAGCGAATCCGAGGAAGAGACAAGAAGAAGGAACATCCTACCAGTTTCGGGAATTTCAAACACACTAATGGCAAGAAGAGGCCCAATGGCGGGTCAAGTTCATCGCAGGACAAGAAGCCGAGGAATGGCGATAACAAGGCAGGCTCAACTGCCCTGTCCAAAGCAGTTTGCAAGTATTGTGATCGGCCAGGTCACAAGATGGAGGAGTGCTGGCGCAAGTTAGGCGCGTGTCTACATTGTGACAGTAGGGACCACTAGATCCCTGAGTGTCCTCTTATTTCAGATCAAGCTACACAAGACAAGCCGCAAGGAAGTCAAAGGCGGCAGCGCAAGCTCCAAGCCCTCCAGGAGAATGAATCGGAAGCCACCGAGGAAGGTGGATTGGTCAAAGGTACTCTTACTATTCTCTCTAAGTCAGCATTCGTCCTTTTCGACACCGGAGCAAGTCATTCGTTTATTTCTCAGAATTTTGCTAAGTCTATATCTATGAACCCTGTGTTAATGGATTCTCAATTAGAAATTTCAACCCCTATCGGTTCGGGTTCAGCTATCAAGTATTATTATCCTTCTAGTGAGATTCTTGTTAATGGTCAGAATTTGCCGACAAATTTAGTATGTATGAAGATGAAGGATTATGATATAATCCTAGGAGCAGATTGGTTAGCAAGATATGGAGCTAGCATTCATTGCAAATCTGACTTAGTGTCTTTTTTTGAGCATCCTGAGCTTTCTTTTGTTGGTGTTAGGCATTCTAAGTTTGTACCACTTATTTCGACACTTCGGGCCGAGAAGTTATTGAGGAAAGGGTGTCAGGCTTTCTTGGCCTTGGTCTCGTTGACCGATAATAAGGAGTTGGAGTTGAAGGACATCCATATTGTCCAAGAATTTCCCGATGTATTTCCTAAGGATTTGTCAGGACTTCCCCCTGAGAGAGAGGTAGTTTTCTCTATCGATTTAGTTCCTAGCGCATCACCATTCTTGAAGGCTCTGTATCATATGTCCCCTGCAGAGTTAAAGGAATTGAAAGAGCAATTGCTGGAGTTACTGGAGAAAGGGTTCATTCATCCAAGTACATCCCCGTGGGGAGCCCCAGTGCTTTTTGTAAGGAAGAAGGATGGTTTGTTGAGACTGTATATTGATTATCGCCAATTGAACTAGGTTACTGTTAAGAATAAGTATCCTTTGCCAAGGATCGATGAGCTATTTGATTAGATATCAGGAGCGTAGTATTTTTCAAAGATTGATCTTCGATTAGGATATCATCAGTTACGAATCAAGGACAAGGATATCTTTAAGATGGCATTTCGAAGCAGGCACGGGCATTTCGAATTTATAGTGATGCCTTTCAGATTAACGAATGCTCCTACAGCTTCTATGCAGTTGATGAATGATGTTTTTCGGCCCTACTTAGATCAGTGGGTCGTGGTATTTATTGATGACATTATCATTTATTCTAAGAGCAAGGAGGAGCACGAAGAGCACTTGAAGATGGCATTACAGATTTTGAGGGACCATCTGTGAGACCCGTGCTTTAATGGATCTTTACCGGTAATGGAATAGAATTAAATTCGTCAATTTTGACTAATTTTATGAAATTTATGGACTTTTTATAGCATTTAATCTAATTAGATTAAAGAGTTTTAAGAAATTAGTGGGCATATGCATAAATATGCTTTTAAGGGGTTTAGAATGCAAATGGGGGTTAAAAAAAATATTTCAACTTTTTTTTAACCCTTTCAATCTCCCCTCTCTCTCCCACTTTACTCTTTTCCTCCCCCCCCTCCTTTTCATCCGAGACGCAGGGAAACACGCGGGCGAACCCGCGGGCGGCCGCGCGAACGCCACGAACCGGCGGCTCCCCCCTCTCCCTCGGTCCTCTTCTCGGCCGAGGACGGCGGCGGAGACCACCTCGGCGGCAACCTTGAGCAGCGGCGGCTTCTCCCCCTTCCACCGCGGACGGCCGTGAGCCCCCCTCTCGCCTTCCTCTTCTCGGCGGTGCTAGGCGGCCCAAGAAAAAGGAGGATGGCCGGCGGCCTCGCCAGCGACCGGGCAAGGGGAGGACCGCGACCGGCCTCCCCCTCTCTCACCCCCCCTTTTCTCCTTTCACGGTGCGCGGAGGCGAACGAGACTGGCTACCCTCTCTCCCTCTTTCTCTCTTCTCGACACGCCGGCGACCCGACGGCCTTGGTGGAGGAGCCAGAGCTCCGTCGACGAATCGGCAAGGGGTAGAACACGACGGCGCCCTCGTAGGAGCCAAACCTCGGCGCGGAGACGCGGTTCCACGACGGCATCGGGCGGTCCCATCTTCCCTCCTCACGGTGAAATCGGCATCCTCGGCTTAATCCTGTGGAGAGGCGGTCGGGAAAGGATGAACCGCGATGTCCCTCGGCTTGCATGCGGCCGGATCGGGTGTTTCCATTGCATATGAGGTAGGGGGATCAATGCCCTAGCTCGTTAAATAGATTAATAAAAGCATGCCCATCATCGCTGAGTTCATAGATTAATAAAAGCATGCCCATCGTCGCTAAGTTCAAAGATTAATAAAAGGATGCCCATCGTCGCTAAGTTCATAGATTAATAAAAGCATGCCCATCGTCGCTGAGTTCATAGATTATAAATTGTTATATTGAGATGATGGATTGGCAGGGAACATGTTAAAAATAATAACTCCCGTCGATTTAAGTCGACCGGGAGGGTATCCAGTTATGATCCCGGTGGATCCGGTTCTCCGGTAAGGACTATGTTTAATTTATTTTCAGACTTTATAACGGTCCACCATAAACCATTTGTTGACCCGAGCGGCTGACGATTAGACCGCGTAAATAAATTGAATTTGAATGGCGGTAGAAATTTCACGGCTAGTCCGTTCAACAACACGCGGCGGTTCGTTGTTCGACCGCTTGTTCTGCTACTATGCGTGTTCGTTAAATCATACATTTAATATAACATCTCCGCCATGTTTAAGTCGTTTTATCGACTGGGGCGGTTTTCTTTCAACCGTTTAACCCCGACAAATTTCAACCCTTAACATAGTCAATTATTCATGCATTCAATTATGAAATAATTGCCATTTCAACATATTCAATAATTTAGGCATTTGGTTATGGAATAATTATTTTAGCATATTCAATTATTTATGCGTTGAATTATTGAATAATGGCCATCTTAGCATATTCAGTTAATCATGCTTTTAGTCTTTCATATTTGCCATGTTTGATCGTTATTATAAATTATGGCATGTTCTGAGATCCCAATAGAGCTTTATTCTCTTTCCTAGTGATGGAACCACCAGTCGTAGCCCGACGACTTTTAGTGTTGATCCCACCCGAGAGAGGTGGCGGGGTATCCTAGTTTCACAGTTTTTAAGCTAGTTCTGTGGGCCCCAGTCCAACCGTAGTGTCCTACGGAGGGGAATACTAGCTAGAGGCCTGGCTCTAGGCACGAGCCGGCGTGTGCACGCGTGGTCAGAGACTTGGACTGACACTAACGAGTGTTGCTCTGACTAGTTACTTATTTTGGTACTGTTACGCGTCTCGCTTGCTATGATCAGGCTTGCGTAGATGCTTGAGACGCAGTGTAAGCCGTCAGTGGATGCATCAGGTTTCTTTTTCTGGTGGAGCTCCTCTCCTTCTCATTCTTGTCACTTGGAAATTATTGAGTTATTGTCTATTGGTAGATTTCGGGTACTTACTTTTAAATTCTAATTGGCATGCTAGTTAGCTGTTCATGAACTGTTTAGTTAGTTTTACAGCTTTATTAAATTATCATTTATTTATGTCAATGCATGCTTTACTGCTTTCCTTTAGTTAGTTGCGAGTTAGGGATTTCTGTGAACCCTATTGAGTCTCTATTGTGAGACTCACCCCTTCCTTTTACAAGTGAGGCGGAGCAACCGGCTGCAGGATTCTCTCGTGCTTTTGGCGAAAAACCTTAGAGCCAGCAGTGGTCTGTCAGTGGTTGATCAGTGGTAAGTCTGTCCTTTTTCTTCTTTTCGTCGGGCTATGTCCCGTGTAGTTATTTTTTTTGGGACCATTGTACAGTGTGAGACTTGTGATATATGAATATGGACTACTTGTATAAATTTACCACTCTGATATATATATAGATGCTTCCGTTTATAGTTCAAATGAATGCTTTAATTAATATTACGGGTGTAATTTCTATTCGTTATGCATCCCCTCAACAAACACTCACTAACCCTTACGGGGCCTCATCAGCCTCTTGGGTGGCTTCCCCGAGCTATTAGTATCGGTAAATCGATGATATCGGGTTATCGGTATCCGGATCTCCTGGGTCGTCACAGTTGGTATCAGAGCGGTGTTGAGGAATTGTATAAGGAATTGAAATTGCATTAGTCCAGAACAAGTCCATGTGAGTCTACTGCTGGCTTAGGATGTTTTTTGTGATTACTGATGCATTTTCTGTTATTGCGTATTTTCTTCTAGATTAAAATGCCGCCTCGCAGAAGGGCACGCATCTCGAGGGAAGGTAGTGGCACTTCTCCTTCGGCTCCGGCTAATGTGCCAGCTCCAATTCAAGCTGACCCTGCTCCTCAAGCTGAATTGCCTCCTGGTGGCCGTGGCAATGCATTGAACGAATTTTTGCTGTTCCACCCACCAACTTATGAAGGATTGGCAGATCCAGATGCAGCTAGAGTGTGGATAGATGCAACTAAACGTGTATTCCATTCCATGGAGTGCACAGAGGATGAAAAAGTCATGCTGGCTACTTTTCAACTTCAAGGAGCAGCACTCACGTGGTGGACCACAGAGTGGGAGGTCAATTTTAAATCCCGTCCTCTTCGTCAAATTGCATGGATGGAGTTTGTCACAGCCTTTGAGCGCACCTTCAGTCTAGCTTATCTCAGGATGGATAAAATGCACCAGTTTATGGAGCTAGCTCAAGGCGATATGACTGTGCTGGAATATCGGAGCAAGTTCATGGAATTGGGTCGGTATGCGCCCCACATTCTTGCTGATGAAAGCTTAAAGACCGAGTAATTTCTACATGGATTAAAATCAGAGTTGAGGCAGCCTTTGATTGCGACTAGGGTGGCAGAAATGGACGCAGCGTATCAGGCAGCTGCAGCTTTAGAGCTTGACTTGGCAAGATCCCGAGGGCATACTCAAATGGCGTCAATCTAGCCAGGTGTGCATCGTCAACAGTTCAGTCAGCCATCTGCTACAAGAGTCCCATCTGCTGTTCCTATTGCCAGTGGCATTCCTGTTTCTAAGACTAAGTTCAAGAAATTGAAGAAGTTCAAGAAGCGGTATGGCAGTCAAGCATCTTCGGGTACCGTTCTGCAGCAATCGGCACCTTCTTTCCAGCAGCGTCAAGGTTCTGTAGTTAGTCAGCTGAGAGTGTGTGCAAGATGTGGTGGGAGCCACCTAGGCAAGCCTTGTTCGCTGCCGGTGGTTTGTTTCCAATGCGATCAACCGGGACATGTGGTTCGAGACTGTCCGCAGAGGCCGAAGCCAGTGCAGTTTTCTCAACTGCAGCCATTTCAGTTCAGACCTCTTCCACCACCTCAGGCACATCAGTATTATCCTCAAGCTTCAGTGTCTTCTTCCCAGCAGTCTACTACAGCGGGCAGGAAGCAGAAGGGAAAAGTCTCTCATATTACCTGGGCTGAAGCTGTGGCATCTCATCTTATTGAAGGTACGGTTATGATTTATGGACATGCGGCTCGTGTCTTATTTGATTCAAGCGCTTCTCATTCGTTTATTTCTGAAAACTTCATTGCCTGTATTGAGGAGCCAACTTCTGAAATTACTTGTGAGTTGCTTGTGGAACTACCTTCTGGGGATTTCATGTTCACTCCTCTTTGTTTGGAAGAGTCGCCTATTATGATTGGTAATCATTAGTTGCCAGTTAGATTATATGCGTTGCAGCTGGTTGATTATGATATTATTCTGGTCATGGATTGGTTGGAAAAATATGGAGCCGTGGTTGAATTGCAGATCAACGAAAGTCTATTTTCAGCCACATGGGAAACCAGCATTTTACTTCCAAGGTATTCGATCTCGTTCTTCTCACTTGCTTATTTCTGCTATTCGAGCCTATAGATTGCTTAATGGAGGTTGTAAGGGATTCTTAGCTTCAGTGGTTGCTTTTGAGGCACCACAGCAGGATATCAATGCTATTCCTGTGGTCTGTGAATTTCCTGATGTATTTCCTGATGAGTTACTAGGCTTACCTCCATAGCGAGAAATAGAAATGGTGATTGAATTGATTCCAGGTACGGCACCTTTGGCAAAGGCACCATACCGTATGGCTCCAGTTGAATCGAAGGAACTGAGGGCATAATTGTTAGAATTATTGGAAAAAGGCTATATTTGTCCCAACTTTTCTCCATGGAGTGCTCTAGTCCTGTTTGTGAAAAAGAAAGATGGAAGCCTGAGGCTATGTATTGATTACAGGCAATTGAATCAGGTGACTGTCAAGAATAAGTATCCTCTGCCCAGGATTGATGATTTGTTTGATCAATTACAGTCTGTTACTGTCTTTTCACGGATTGATCTTCGAACTGGCTATTTTCAATTGCGGATTCGAGAATCTGACGTGGAAAAGACTACTTTTAGCACGTGTTATGGTCATTATGAGTTTTTGGTTATGCCGTTTGGACTAACCAATGCTCCAGCAACTTTTGTGGACCTGATGCAGCGTGTGTTCCGTCCATATCTGGACCAGTTTGTTGTGATCTTTGTCGATAATATTCTTATTTATTTGGCTTCTGTAGAGGAACATGTTCGGCATCTTAGGATTATATTGCCGACTCTGCGAGATCACGAACTCTATGCAAAATTTAGTAAATGTGAGTTTTGGCTCCGGGAAGTTCATTTTCTCGGCCATGTGATTTCTGGTTACGGAGTCACAGTTGATCCAGCTAAAATCGAAGCTGTTCATCAATGGCAGAGACCTAGGACTATGACAGAGATCGGAAGTTTTCTGGGTCTTGCTGGTTATTATCGAAGATTCATTCAAGACTTTGCACGGATTACCGCATCGATGACTAGACTGACACGGAAAGATGTACCTTTTGTCTAGTCAGATCAATGTGAGCAAAGCTTTAATGAATTGAAAAGGCTTCTCACTTCTTCTCCAGTGCTGGTATTACCTTCTGGCTCGGGTGGATTCATGGTTTGCAAGGATGCTTCTCGAGTAGGTCTGGGTGCAGTGCTTATGCAACATGGTAAAGTCATAGCTTATGCATCCCGACAATTAAAACATCATGAAGAGAATTATCCGACTCATGATTTGGAGCTTGTAGCGGTGATCTTTCCACTGAAGATCTGGAGACACTACTTGTATGGCGAGAAAGTTGAGATCTTTACCGACCATCAAAGCTTGCGGTATGTGTTTTCTCAAAAAGACTTGAATCTCGGGCAGCGTAAATGGATTGAATATATGAAAGACTGTGATTTCACTCTCTCCTATCAGCCAGGAAAAATGAATATTGTGGCTGATGGTTTGAGCAGGAAAGTGCAAATTAGTCATTTGCTTGTTCATGAATGGAAGTTGTGGGAACAGTTTCCTAGTGAAACTTTCAGCGTGGACATTCCTTCTGATCCGACGGTAGCTGTGTGTGCTAGTCTTGTAATGACTCTAGCTATTTATCAGCAGATCAAGGAAGCTCAGTAGGCAGATTCTGATTTGTCCCACGTTATAATGATGCATGATGTGGAGTTTGATGATGACTTAGTTGTCAGCTTCCGTGACAAGCTGTATGTTCCAGCTGTTGATGAGTTGAGAAATACCATCTTGCGAGAAGCCCATGGATCCCGTTATGCTATTCACCCCGGCACTACCAAGATGTATCAAAATCTGAAAAGGCAGTTCTGGTGGCCATGAATGAAAAAGGATGTAGCTGCATTTGTGTCTAAATGTTTGACATGCCAACAGGTTAAAGCCGAGCATCAAAAACCTGGAGGAATGATTCAACCTTTGGAAATTCCGATGTGGAAATGGGATCGTGTCATGACAGATTTTGTTGTGGGTTTACCTCAGACTTCACAAGGCTTCGATGGAATTTGGCTGTTAGTTGATCGATTAACAAAAATAGCAAGATTATTGCCAATTCAAGTTACCTGGAGTGTTCAGAAATTGGCCGAGCTTTATGTTCAGAAGATTGTGCCATTGCATGGGATTCCAATATCAATCGTGTCAGATCGCTACCCATGGTTTACTTCTGGCTTCTGGCGAAGTTTTCAAAAGGCGTTGGGCATAGAGTTAGCCTTTAGTTCAGCATATCATCCGCAGTCAGATGGTCAGACAGAAAGGACTATTCATACTTTAGAAGATATGATGAGATCGTGTTTCCTAGATTGGCAGGGTTCGTGGTGTCAGCATTTCCCACTTGTGGAATTTGCTTACAATAACAGTTATCAATCCAGCATTGGCATGACATCGTATGAGGCTTTGTATGGGCATCCTTGTCGTACACCTTTAAACTAGTTTGAGGCCGGTGACAGATTATTGACAGGACCTGATATGGTTCAACAATGTGCTAATGTGGTTCGCTTGATCAGGCAGAAAATGTCGACAGCTCAGAGTCGACAGAAAAGCTATGCAGATCAGCGCAGGCGACCATTGCAGTTTGAGGCTGGACATATGGTGTTTGTAAAAATATCTCCGATGAAAGGCGTTATGAGGTTCGGGAAGCATGGAAAGCTCAGTCCCCGTTATATTCATCTGTTTCCTATTATGGAACGTGTAGGCCAAGTTGCGTATCGTCTTCAATTGCCAGTGGAGATGCAAGCAATCCATGATGTCTTTCATGTGTCTCAGCTGAGGAAATATGTTTTAGATGCATCTCACGTCCTTGATGATTCAGTTTGGCCTGAAGTGGCTGTAGATTTATCCACACCAGAGTATCCGATCAGAATTGAAGATCGTCGTGAGCAATGATTGAGAAATAAAATAATTCCTCTGGTTAAGGTTGTCTGGCAGCGTCACTCTGGTAATGAAGCTACATGGGAATGTGAGGATGAAATGCGTCAGCAATTTCCCTTCTTGTTCGAATAAGGTATATTCCTTTCAGTTGTCTCCTTGTTCTTCCTTTTAAATTCCGAGGATGAAATTTCTATTAGGAGGGAGGGACTGTGAGACCTGTGCTTTAATGGATCTTTACCGGTAATGGAATAGAATTAAATCCGTGAATTTTGAATAATTTTATGAAATTTATGGAGTTTTTATAGCATTTAATCTAATTAGATTAAAGAGTTTTAAGAAATTAGTGGGCATATGCATAAATGTGCTTTTTAAGGGGTTTAGAATACAAATGGGGGTTAAAAATAAAAAAAAACATATTTTAACTTTTTTTAACCCTCTCGATCTCCCCTCTCTCTCCCACTTTACTCTTTTCCTCCCCCCTCCTTTTCATCCGAGACGCAGGGAAACCCGCGGGCGGCCGCGCGAACGCCGCAAACCGGCGGCTCCCTCCTCTCCCTTGCCCTCTTCTCGGCAAGGCTTGCGGCGTTCGCGAAGGCTTCTCCCCGGCTTCTCCCCACGCGAACGCTGCAAACCGGTGACCTCGAGCGGCGAAGGCTTCTCCCCCTTCCACTGTGGACGGCCGCGAGCCCCCCCTCTCGCCTTCCTCTTCTCGGCGGTGCTAGGCGGCCCAAGAAAGGGGAGGATGGCCGGCGGCCTCGCCGACCACTGGGCAAGGGGAGGACCGTGACCGCCTCCCCCTCTCTCACCCCCCCGTTTCTCCTTTCACGGTGCGCGGACGTGAACAAGACCGGCGACCCTCTCTCCCTGTTTCTCTCTTCTCGGCACGCCGGCAACCCGACGGCCTTGGTGGAGGAGCCAGTGCTCCGTCGACGAACTGGCAAGGGGTAGAACACGGTGGTGCCCTCGTCGGAGCCAAACCCCGGTGTGGAGACGCGGTTCCATGATGGCATCGGGCGGCCCCATCTTCCCTCCTCACGGTGAAATCGGCATCCTCGGCTTAATCTTGTGGAGAGGCGATCGAGAAAGGACGAACCGCGACGTCCCTCGGCTTGCATGCGGCTGGATCGGGCGTTTCCTTTGCGTATGAGGTAGGGGGATCAATGCCCTAGCCCATTAAATAGATTAATAAAAGCATGCCCATCGTCGCTGAGTTCATAGATTAATGAAAGCATGCCCATCGTCGTTGAGTTCATAGATTAATGAAAGCATGCCCATCGTCGCTGAATTCATAGATTAATGAAAGCATGCCCATTGTCGCTGAGTTCATAGATTAATAAAAGCATGCCCATCGTCGCTGAGTTCATAGATTATAAATTGTTATATTGAGATGATGGATTGGCAGGGAACATGTTAAAAATAATAACTCCCGTCGATTTAAGTCGACCGGGAGGGGATCAGATTATGATCCCGGTGGATCCGGTTCTCCGGTAAGGACTATGTTTAATTTACTTTTAGACTTTATAACGGTCTACCATAAACCATTTGTTGACCCGAGCGGCTGACGATTAGACCACGTAAATAAATTGAATTTGAATGGCAGTAGAAATTTCACGGCTAGTCCGTTCAACAACACGCGGCGGTTCGTTGTTCGACCGCTTGTTCTGCTACTATGCGTGTTCGTTAAATCATACATTAATATAACATCTGCGCCATGTTTAAGTCATTTTATCGACTGGGGTGGTTTTCTTTCAACCGTTTAACCCCGACAAATTTTAACTCTTAACATAGTCAATTATTCATGCATTCAATTATGAAATAATTGCCATTTCAGCATATTCAATAATTTAGGCATTTGGTTATGGAATATGTGTTTTAGCATATTCAATTATTTATGCATTGAATTATTGAATAATGGCCATCTTAGCATATTCAGTTAATCATGCTTTTACTCTTTCATATTTGCCATGTTTGATCGTTATTATAAATTATGGCATGTTCTTAGATCCCAATAGAGCTTTATTCTCTTTCTTAGTGATGGAGCCACCAATCGTAGCCCGACGAATTTTAGTGTTGATCCCACCCGGGAGAGGTGGCGGGGTATCCCAGTTTCACAGTTTTTAAGCTAGTTCCGTGGGCCCCAGTGCAACCGTAGCGTCCTACGAAGGGGAATACTAGCTAGAGGCCTGGCTCTAGGCACGAGCCAGTGTGTGCACACGTGGTCAGAGACTTGGACTGACACTGACGAGTGTTGCTCTGACTAGTTACTTGTTTTGGTACTATTACGCGTCTCGCTTGCTATGATCAGGCTTGCATAGATGCTTAAGAAATAGTGTAAGCCGTTAGTGGATGCATCTGATTTCTTCTTCTGGTGGAGCTCCTCTCCTTCTCACTCTTGTCACTTGGAAATGATTGAGTTATTGTCTATTGGTAGATTTCGAGTACTTGCGTTTAAATTCTAATTGGCATGCTAGTTAGCTATTCATGAATTGTTTAGTTAGTATTACAGCTTTATTAAATTATCATTTATTTATGTCAATACATGCTTTACTGCTTTCCTTTTGTTAGTTGCGAGTTAGGGATTTCTGTGAACCCTACTGAGTCTCTACTGTGAGACTCACCCCTTCCTTTTACAGGTGAGGCGGAGCAATCAGCTGTAGGATTCTCTCGTGCTTTTGGTGAAAAACCTTAGAGCCAACAGTGGTATGTCAGTTGTCAGTCAGTGGTCAGTTTGTCCTTTTTCTTCTTTTGGTAGGGCTATGTCCCATGTAGTTATTTATTTTTGGACCATTGTATAGTGTGGGACTTGTGATATATGAATCTTGACTACTTGTATAAATTTACCACTCTGATATATATATATATATATATATATATATATATATATATATATATATATATATATATGCTTCCGTTTAAAGTTCAAATGAATGCTTTAATTAATATTGCACGTGTAATTTCTATTCGTTATGCATCCCCTCAACAAACACTCACTAACCCTTATGGGGTCTTATCAGCCTCTTGGGTGGCTTCCCCAAGCTCTTGGTATCGGTAAATCGATGATATCGGGTTATCGGTATCCGGATCTCCTGGGTCGTCACACCATCAATTGTATGCAAAGTTCAGTAAGTGTAAATTTTGGTTGCAAGAAGTGTCCTTTCTGGGTCATGTTATTCCTAAAGGTGGTATTGCTGTAGATCCCTCTAAAATAGAGGCAGTAAGGAATTGGGATAGGCCTGCGAATGTAACAGAAGTGAGAAGTTTTCTAGGCCTAGCAGGTTATTATCGGAGCTTCATTAAGGATTTCTCCAAGATTGCGGTACCTTTGACTAGGTTGACCCGTAAGGAGAACCAATTCGAGTGGTCAAAAGATTGTGAGACGAGTTTCCAGGCTCTGAAGGACTGTTTGACCACTGCCCCTGTGCTAGCTTTGCCATCTGGAGAAGGAGGTTTTGAAGTTTATACTGATGCCTTGAGAAAATAGCTTAGGATATGTGCTAATGCAGCATGGTAGGGTAATAGCATATTCATCTATGCAGTTGAGGAAGCATGAAGAGAACTACCATGTCCTTGACTTAGAACTCGCTGTAGTGATATTTGCCTTAAAAATTTGGAGGCACTACCTGTATGGAGAGACTTTTATTGTATTTTCAGATCATAAGAGTTTGAAGTATCTGTTCTCCCAGAAAGAGCTTAACATGAGTCAGAGGAGATGGCTTGAATATCTAAAAGATTTTGATTTCTCCATTGAATATCACCCTGGGAAAGGTAATGTAGTGGCTGATGCTTTGAGTAGGAAGCCGATGGCTAGGTTGTCATGCCTTATGCTACAAGAGTGGAAGATACTTGAACAATTAGCAAGCCTAGATCTCAATATTGATGAGAAGAAAGATTGGGTTATGATCGCCCAGGTTCAGCTTCACCCAGAGTTGTTAGGCGAGATTAAGACCTTGCAAGACAATGATCCATTGCTGGTAGAGATCAAGGAAAGCTTAAATAGTCGACCAGATTTTATGTTGCCCGAGGATGGCAGATTATTGTTCTGTGGAAGAACTTGCGTTCCTGAATCTGCCGAAGTGAAGAGTAAGATCCTTGAAGAAGCCCATAGGTCCAAGTACACAATTCATCCTGGGGCTACTGAGATGTATAGAGACTTGAAAAGAACCTTTTCGTGGCCAAACATGAAGAGAGAAGTGGCTAAATTTGTAAACAGATGCCTAGTATGTCAGCAAGTGAAGGCTGAGCATTTCAGACCTGTCGGGAAATTAAAACCTCTCGAGATACCACAATGGAAGTGGGAGAGTATCGGCATAGATTTTATTATGGGTTTACCGAGAACTCATGGCAATTTTGACGCGATTTGGGTGATTATTGACCGATTGACCAAATCCGTGCATTTCCTACCTATTAAGTCGAAATGGAAAGTGGATGTGTTGGCTGCCTTGTATATGAAGGAGGTAGTGAGATTGCATGGAGTGTCCATGAGCATTGTGTCTGATAGAGACCCCAGATTAACATCTCATTTTTAGAAAGGATTGCAGGAATCGTTGGGAACATGTCTGAACTTGAGTACTGCTTTTCATCCTCAGACAGACGGCCAGACAGAGAGAACGAACCAGATTGTAGAAGATATGTTAAGGGCTTGCATGATTGACTTTAAAGGTAACTGGCATGAACATTTATCCTTGATAGAATTTGCCTACAATAACAGTTACCAGTCCAGTATTCAGATGGCACCATTCGAGGCTCTCTATAGTAGGAGTTGCCATTCACCTCTTTACTGGAATGGGGTAGGAGAGAAGCAATAGCTTGGACCAGATCTTATTTCAGAATCATCAAAGAATATTCAGATTATCAGAGACCATTTTCAAGTTGCTCAATCAAGGTAGAAAAGTTATGCAGATAACAGAAGAAGAGTATTGGAGTTTCAAGTTGGTGAGCATGTATTTCTGAAAATCTCACCTATGAGAGGAGTCCAAAGATTTGGCATCCGTGGCAAGTTAAGTCCAAGATTTGATGGTCCATTTGAAATTCTGGAGAGAGTGGGAGAAGTTGCCTATAGATTGGCATTACCACCCCAGTTGTCAGGCGTGCATAATGTCTTCCATGTGTCCATGCTATGGAAGTACGTATACGACCCCTCGTACATTATTAAGCATGTAGATCTGGAGCTGAAGGAAGATCTATCCTATGAAGAGAAACCTATCAAGATTTTGGACCGAAAGTAGCAACAACTCAAGAATTGGTACATACCGATGGTCAAGGTCCAGTGGAGTAGGCGTAGAACAGAAGAAGCCACGTGGGAATTAGAAGAAGTAATCCAGAAGCAGTATCCTGATTTGTTTTAAGGTCAGTAACCGTGTTTTTCCCCATTCGACAAGTTCAGTGAATTTGGGGGACCAAATTCCTTAAGTAGGGGAGGGTGTAGCATCCCGAATTTAATTAATAATAAAATTATTTAGCAATTGTGAGTTTCTTAATATTAAATTGAATTTCCTCTTAGGCTAAAATACAACTAATTTATAAAAATCTAAAAAAATTACATTCGTGTAGAGGATCGTTGTTCCTACAGCTTTGTCTTCTAAACCCGACCCGATAGAAAATTTGGTTAGGCCCAATTTTGGGTTTTGGCTAGAACTCAGTGTTTTATTAGAGTTGCCCTTGTCCAACCCAATTCAAGCCCAAATCGAGCTTAAATGGGCTCATTCCGAACCTGATCGATCGACCTTTGTTAGAGGCCCATTTCACCTCGATCTCCTATCAAAAACCCTAACCCTAGCCGTCGAAATTAGGTGGATTAACTCGTGATTTGGTCAAGCGTGAATATCGCGCGAGAACTCTCCTCGTCGATCCCTAGCCCTTTACACGACTCTCCTGCCAACCCTAACCCTCACAAGAACCCCCTTTAGGAGTAGCAGCTGCTGGTGTGCTCGACCGAGGTAGGAGTGGACGGGTTTTAGAGCGGGTTTTTCATCCGGCGATAGCATCGGCGTCCCCTTCTTCCCTTTATTCAGGTAGGTTCTCGTAGGCTAAACCTTAATTAAGTCATACCAACATGAGCGCCTTTGAGTCTTCTTCGTTTTAATAGCAAAAGCCCCCAATTTCTGTGTAGTATAGCGTGCAAGAATGGAGTTTTAGTGGAAGCATGTCACGATTAGGGTTTCAATAGCGTGACTTTTGCCTTATTTTGATCTGAAGTTTGGATTTTGATAGGCTAAAGATGTAATTGAACATGCTATCATGTACAAAATCTTGTGCTCTTTCGATTGACATGGTTTTGACCATTTTATGCACTATACCGCGTTCCCATTGAGTTACAAGCACGGTGTGTCGGAGTTCGTCGGAGGCCATGGCAAAATTCATATTAGCGGTCTACCAGAGATCGCCATTGATATTAGCGGCCTCGCGATAGACTACCAAATGCCTGTTTTGAATTTAGAGTAATAACGGCCGTTGACCAACCACTAATCGACATTAGCGGCCCTCTTCTGACCGCTACTACTGCTCGATTTCCTAGACAGATTGCAGCATGTTCCCTTTTATTCTCATTAGTTAGACAGCATGAATATGGTATAAACGTATCTAATAACTAGGGTTATAGAAATTTAATTCTTCCTGTGGATCAGAAATGCTGGAAGCTGATCTCTTTTCCCTTCAAAGCATGACTTGTCAATCAATCCTCTTGCTAGGAACAAGTAGTTTGTTCTGCATAAATTTATTCATGATTGCCTTAATTTCTGTAAATCTTTCACTTGTTGAACTTGTTTGACAGTCACGCCACTCCGGTGGTGTTGATTGACCGCATCACACTCGTTTTTCGCATTTCTTAACCTTAATCTTGTAATAGTTGGGTGATGTGACACGAGGTCGAGGAAGGACTTCAAACTGTCAGCCGGAGAGTAGGAAGGCGAGGTAACTAGAGAAGAATGGAGGAGCTCGGCCGGGGCCTTACACCCATCCGCATCTCAGGGACGACACTGTCGCGCTCTTCAATTCTTCTCTGCGGTGATGGCGGTTGCAGGTGTTGCAGTTGGCACGGCGGTGGTGATGGACGACGACGACGGTTGAACGATGAAGGAGGAAGATCGTGGAGCTTCGATGGGGCTTCACACCCGTCCTCTTCTTGAAGATGATGCACCAGAGCTTCTCAGACGACCTCCATGGCGGGGCTAAGTGGGGTTGGGTGATGGCGGGAAAACGCACGTCGTTACTACACCCCGCTACCAAAATTAAATATCCGGCCCACAAATTAAATAGAATAGTTAAGTGATGAGACCGAGTCGACTCCACAGAGAGGTTTAGATTTAAAAGTTGAAGACCTTGTATTTTTAAGTTTGAAAATCAAGAGAATTGAATTGAAACTGCCGTAGGGAGATTTGGATGTAATTTAGAAGGGGTGGAATGGATAGAAGAACACATGGAAAATTATAATGAAAATAGGGTGAGTTAGGAAGAGAAATAACTTTAAAACCTGACAACATTAGAAGAAGTGACAGAAAAAAAAGTTGAAGAACGGAGGGTTAGAAAAACAATTTATGAAGAGTACAGAGACAGAAAATGAGAGAAAGATAGTGAAAAACATGAAACACTGACATCTATCGGCGCGGATGAACAGTAAACTCGCAAAAGACAGAACCGTGGGAAAATAAAAATAACGTAAAAATGAAGAAGAATTAGAGGGAGTGGTAGAAGAAGAAAATCTAGATTTACAAAAGAGGAACAACTTTTATGAAGAACACAGAAATAAAAGAAGATTGGAAGGGCATCAAAATGGAGGAACAAAATAAGGCATCAACTTGGATAAATAGTAACGTGCCAGGATAGAACTTAAAAAAACGTGTAATAACTTAAAAATGGAGAGGAATTAGTGGAAATGATAAAAATAAAAATTAAAGAACACTTAAAGATGAACAACTTTTCAGAAGATAAGAAATTAAAATAAAAATAAGAAAAGTATGTAAACGACTAAGAAATGGCTAAAATCTTAATAACTTGTCATAACAACAACATTACAATCCCAAAACTTCTAATAATTTAAATGGATCACAAGAGGGAAATAAAATGGAACCTGAAGGGGCCTCCTACCCCTCTCTCCCTGCTTCTTCAAATCTCTCAAAACGTAACTTAAACTTTCTTAAAACAACAAAGGAAACACTGAAAAAAATACATTATGAAGATATCTCAAGCGTCAACCCCTCTCTCCCTTTTATAGGCTCTATGTCTCTCTGTATTGCTCTCTATCTGTGGGAACCCCGTGTTGAAGCAGTGTTGCGTTTGGTGTGAAGCCACAGGAAGTCTTGCCCATCAGTGTGAAAGGGAGGCCGTGTGAAATCCACTGCTCATTCTCCTACGTGTGAAACCGCATGCCTGCCGAAGTCACCAGCCGACGTGCCTCTTGAAGCCTCTA